>VYZX01020704.1:240358-303183 GCA_013401335.1 Brachypteracias leptosomus | reverse complement strand
TTTTTTTTTTTTCCCCTTGTCATTTCTCTAGGACAAAGACTGTCACAATAAAGGGCAGTTCATAGCAGATGGATCCAGTAGCTGAATTTCTTTCTCTGGCCTCCAGTTGATTCTACTTTTTCCTTTTGGGGGTGTTATCTTAGCAGTAAGGAAGGTTGTTCCTTATGAGTAAGCGTTAAAAATTTAAAAAAAAAAAAAAAAAGAAAGAAAGAAAAGAAAGGAAGAAAAGGGAAACAAAATAAAAAAGGCTCTGGAGTAGCACATGCAGTTGCTTTCAGCAGCCCTGCAGTCAGGCTTCCCCAGAGAGCAGAGCAGCACACCCACTACTGTGTGTAGGACCTTAATCAAGGAATCAGAGTGCTTTGGGTTGGAAAGGACCTTTAAAGACCATCTAGTTCCAACCCTCTGCCAGGGACCTTCCTGCACTGAAGCTTTCTGCACCTGCCCAGTTTGGAGGTTGTGGCTATGGGTGTGGAGGTCCATGTGGTGTTCCTGCTGTTGTGTAGGGCCCTGCCCAAAGACGGGCTGAGTCCACACGTGTGGCTGCCCTCTCTAGGCATCCCTGGTGATACATCCCCAGATACACAGGGCCAGCAGGCTCTGGAGAGCCCTGGGGAAGGAGGAGGCATACGCCCGTGGGGTGGAGGTATGGAGAAAAAGCCGTGTTCTCCTTGTGGGCTGCAGGTCTGCAAGCCCACAGGCTGCAGGAACTGGTAGCATCTTCTCCAAGTGCAACTGCTTTGTTGGACATGGGGGAACCTAAATCCAGATCCAGAGAGAGAAAATAATTCTTAGGACTATCTTTAAACTGCTTCTTTCATACTCATAAGAATTTTTTCAGCTCTTTGAGTTCATTTTTCCTGTCAAGTATCTTCCATGGCTACTATAACAAATGATTCAGGAGGGGTGACGTGACTGTCGCATTTTGTGTGCTGCTGTCTGTCTGTAACAGCTGTTAGATCTATAAATCCATATGCTAGTTGAGTAGACCTGCCCTGGTCATACGTCCTACTAAGAACAGAAATGCTTTTCTGTATGTTTATATCCTTTCTCCTAAATATGTCAGCTCTTATCTGTACTCACGTATTTATTCTTTTTCCTTCAGATCAACCAGTCATACAGAATTTACAAGAAGAGCTTCTAGCAGCGAAAAAGAGACAGAATCTGTTGTAGTTTTAGATCCTGTTTCCACTGGTGGGGATCAGCTGTCTGAAAACACCCTGAATGAGAGCAAAGTGAAAGGAGAAAAAAGCAAGCCACTGCATAAAGAAACTCATGTCGAGAAAATAAAAGAAATGGACAGTTCTAGCTGTTAATTGTTATTCGGGAAGGCTGTAACTTTAGGGAATCATTATCTGGACGTGTAAACTGCTTTAGGTGTGTTACTAGGGGCTACGGTCTGTACTCAAATTGTTTTCAATACTCTAGGTTGACATGGTCTTTTGTATGCAGTTTTGTTACATGCATTAAAGTGTTAAATAACTACGTATCACTCAAAATCCCTTCCCTGTTCTAATTTTGCAGGTATGGTTATTTTCTTAGATAGTGTCAGTTACCTTTACTTTAAAAAAATATTTGAAAAGGCTTTAAATATTATTTATTGAGAAGATGCCTTGTTAAAGGTCCATTCTAAAGCTTGCCAGAAGCCCCTTGAATCCCTCTTGGATTGGACAGGTTTGGGTTAGACCCTGTGACAGTGATTGCACACACATCAGCTTTAGTATGGGAGGTACGACTGATTATTAAAAAATCAGTGTTTAGACACCTCCCTTTAAAAATGTTTTGATATCTACTTTAGACCAAGCTCTTGTAGATCTCCTTACTGCTGTTCCCACATGCTCTCTTGAGGAAATGAAAAGCACAAGCATAATACTTGAGTTCTAGGTGCCCGGCGGCCACTGGCCCACGTGACAAGCAGAGGCAGCGCAGCCTGTCGTGGTGCCACCACTTCTGGTAACGACAGCCACAGTCAGACTGTGGGTTCAGACTGGTGCTCTCATTTGGATGAAGAGCTATGCAAAGGAGGACTTACCTCCTGCTGTTGTTTTGCTGCTCCATAGCAGAGTTCAGAACAGCTGCAGCTGGGATCTGCAGCTACTGCTGCAAAAAAATAACTTATCCTAGGCTCCCAGGAGCAGAGGCTGCATCAGGGATTCGGCCATTCTGGGATTGCAGCTACACTTGGGATCCTGTCCTTCTAGATTTGCAGTCAACATTTTGAGAATTCCCAGCTGAATGCTCGCAGCACTAACAAGCCTTTGCTTTGATCCTGGTGCACACTGGTGGCATTAATTTCTTTATTAGGTAACACTTTAGATGTCTGCATTTGATGACACAAATCCCAGTTTCCCTCAGCCCTTCCCTACCCAGACAGTGCGATAGGTACATAATTGATTTGCTCCACTGCCAATCCACATTCCATTGTAGTCTCTCTTTAAATTCAACACAGGATCTCATTCTTTTCTAATGAACCAACAAATGTAATCAGGGATTTCCTTGAAGATCAGTGTAACTGAAATTGGGTGGTCAAGTACTTGAATGCACTTGGATTATTTTTTATTTAATGATTTGAAACAGTGATAGTATTGAAGGATGAATGTTCTGAGTTTCTTGGTTTGGCTCTGCATGCAACTGTCTGGTGCTTTTTCCGAAGAATAAAATGATAGTAACGAGTGTGGTGGTTTCACATCTTTTTTGGTGTTTTTTGCATGTTTGCTAAGAAAGTCCTGGACTTGATCTAATTACTGAACTACATATAATGCCTAAACTTGGGGAAATTTGTCTCTCATTGGTATCTTCATTTCTGGGGGCGGTTGGTTCTGGTGGTTCATTTTTCCCTTGGGTATGTGTTACACTGAATTTACAATGCAACACTTTATATATGTATCTTTCCTCAAATTATTGCTCCTGTATATTATATGTTCAAATCTTCAAACGACACAGAACCCAGAAGTTTTTTAAGATGCATTTCTTTTACCTAAACTGTTTGTTACCTAGGGCAGAAATTATTTATTTATCTTTTCACTGTTGCTTATTAAAAAGACTCCTGACAAGTTTCCCAGACCTTGTGAATTTGACTTGTTATTCCCTGCCTCGGACTGGAGCAAGCTGCCAATTACAGCTTTGTGCCCTACATTTGGGGTCTGCACTGGTGCACTCGTGTTGGTAGTTAGCTAGAACTGGAGCAACACTTCCCTTGTAGGCCAGATCTAAGAGCAGCATTGAGGGTGTGTGGGGGGATGGAGCAGCCTAACAGTCAAGGCCTTTGTTTTTTGTAAAATGTTGTTTTTGTTTTTTCTACTGTTTGTCAATAGCTTGCTCTTTGTGTGGAGAGAGATTTTGACTTTCCCCAGACAAACATTTAGTTTTGGACTTAACACAGAGGTGTTTGTTTTGTCAGTTTGTAAATACGGCACAGAATTTTGTGGTGCTTTCCAACTATAGCCACAGCTCAGTTAACTTGGTCTCAGCTGGAAGCAGTGGGCTCCTGGGAAAGTTCCTGTCTGAATGCTTTTAAAAATATCTGGCTGAAGTGCTCAAAAATAAATGGATTAAGGGCTAGTTAATATATGAGTTTCTTACTAGATTTTGGAACTGGAAGAAATTTATCCAGCAGTGACTGTTGACAGCCTAGGTCAGTGTGCTGTTCCCTGGGAGCTGAGCAGGCAGGCTGGGAAGCTGCAGGGCCGGCTGCGAGAGCTGTGGAGGCAACGAGTCCTGTGTTGGGGGAGGAAGGACATCAGAAAGTTGTTTTTCTGGCTCTGATTCTTCAGAAAAAGTGATAAACTCAATATTTGCTTCACCTGAAATAGAAGAGAAAAAAAGAAACTCATGTTTGCTGTGATCCGGTGTCTTGTAATGTTCTCTGGGGCACTCAGATTTTTTTTTTTTTTTAATTCCACATGATGGCTACAAGAGTTTCTGAACACCTTTAAAAGTCTGGCCCTTAGAAAAGAGCAACAGTCCTGTGGTTTGGTGACAGGATTAGGGCATGGTGCACAACAGCCTGAGCTGGGATATTTATTGCATTCCCTTTAATCATCTCACATTGCTGCCATTTTTTAACATGCATCTTTTGCACTGGTGCTCTTGCAAAAGCTCCCCTTGGCTGCCTGTGCCCCTGCCCCAGCCTTTATCAGCTTTGTGTAAGCCCACATTCAGATGTTGCTCCTCTAACAGTTCCCCTCTCTTCTCGTGGCTGTTTCTCCCAGTTCTGTGCCACTTTCCTCACAGACCTCACCACCTAACTCCCTTTTTTACCATATACACTGTGCCCACAGCACTGGTGCTGGGTCTGCCCTTAGGCCAAGACTCCTGCACTTATTAGTAGCAGGAGTGCCGAGGGCTGCTGGGGTGCTCCTGAGTCCAGCTGCATGCCCCAGCCCCTCACTCCTGCGGGGACTCCTGAAGGGTCAGTGTCACCCCACTCTAGAAGCCACTTTGAGCCCTCCCCTGCCAGCTCTCCCATGTGCTCCCCAACTCCCAGCCCAGCAAAACGAGGAGCTTGCTGTGCAGCCCAGACGTGCCATCCCACCACTTCCCTGCTGCTGATGGAGCTGTTGGATTTTATTTCTGCCAAGCAATTAATGGCTCCGGGAACTGTTGCTATTTCATTTTATGAGATACAGGTCTAAATATTTGTCAAACTCCAGACTGTACCATTGGAATAGGGAAGATACACTGCTGAAGCAGTTAAAATTCATAGCTCTGTCATTATCTGCCTTGCTTTTGGAAAGTGCATTCTGTGAAATGATCTTATCAAAAAAGAATTTCTGTCTGTGTTTCTATTTTTTGCAGTTATTATATGTGAGCAACGGGGATTTTGACATATAAGAATATTTGTATTTGTTTTTTAAATAAAACTTTGTTCTATAGCATGCCTGTCAAGTGCTGCTATCCTATGAACATCAAAAATTAATAGGAACGAGGGTAAAATGAGTTAGCTCTCCTTCATGTTTCTTTTCTTTCAGCATAATAAATTCTTGCAATCCCTTTCCTTCCTTTCTCCTTCTTGTCTCTCTGCCTCCCCTTCAGACTGTATGCCTTTATTCTGTCATGATTGATACCTGAGCAAGTGAGAAGTGGCTCTAATGAATTGTTAAGCATTTAACAGTGTAGCCTACAGTGTAAAAAGAGGCTGGGGATGCTGAAATACAGGCAGATGCACACAAGTGGCTAAGGCTGAACGTGCATCCTCAACTTTGGGTTTCCCCGGGTTTTATTTAGTGCTCACCCCTGCGTTCCAAACGCATTTTTCTGGAAGTGTAACACACAACAGAGGGTTGTGAAATGAAGTTTTGTCAGCAATATATGTTTAGGGGCTTGAGGGAAGTGGGGTATTTGGCCTAAAATGCCATTTTGGCAGCTTTTCGGCATGTTACAAGCATGGTTTTCTGTTTTGTTCCTTTTGCACTGTGGGCTTCAAGGCTCCAACCAATTAATTCTAGAAAAAAGCTTAATGTAGGCTACCCCTCAAGAAGGGGTCTATTTTAACATTCAGTAAACAGATAATCCATTAGGACAACAATATACATTGTGGCAAGTGCTATCCTAGGTTTTTTTTGTCAGGGCTTATTTATAGTCTTTTGATTTTGCTTCCCTCCTGTGGTGCAGTTTCAATCATTCTCCCTCCAATCTTTGTTCTCGTATTCATTGCAGGCTGAAAACAAAGTAAGAAAGAAGCTCATACGTAGCGTTCTATTCTTGGCCAGCTCTTCCTCTATAGCGAGGAGGCGGTTGTATTTGGTCACCCTTTCTCCACGGGAAGGACCTCCCAACTTGACAAACCTGGCACCCAGTCCAACGGCCTGAAACAAGAAAGTGTGTCTTTTAAAACCACACCAAAGTCATTCTTAATTATTAAGCACGGTATCCTACTTCTAATTTAACACTCTCCTCTTTCTGCAGATAAAAACCCCTCCTCTAAGCAGAAATAAAATGAAAGATTTGTCGGATGCAAACAATAATTTTCACTGGCGCGTGAAATGAAATTTTATTTGCAAATGTAGCTTTAAGACAAAAAGACTAAATAGACCAGTGTTAAGAATTTTTGCCTAAAATATTATTACTACTCCAAAATGTTTTAATTCACATTTTTTTTATAAATGAATGCAACCAAATAGATCATGCACACTTTTGAATATACTCCCTGCTCTGGCAAATTTCCTGTGCGTTCTCTTTAAACTCAAAGATTAACTCTCTGTGGGGATAAAATGCAAGTGTCTAGAAAAAAAAGCCCATTTTGTAAAATGCTGTTTCTTTCTCAAGCAGGAACAGGCTTCCTCCTTAAAAACTAGTTGACGTTGAAAGCAATGTTTTGGCAATTCTGCAATTGAACAGCTTTCAATACTTACCAGATCCACAAGGCTATCATCAGAAGATTCTCCATCTGGACTTCCTAATATGGTAATATGTCTTTGACCTGTATATATCGGGAGCATAAAACCTTCATTAGTGTATATTTTATACATTCAGCACAGAAATTGTTCAGACTTTTCACTCTTTTTTACCCTTGGGCTATCTAAGCTTAAATAGAGGAGTAAATCCAATGAAACCCATCTCATAAAAATGTAAACTACCTTAGTTTGCTACATGAACACTGTGTTTTCTTTCCAGCGTGATAAGGGGAGATGTAGCACCCGAATTTCTGCCTCTGCTGCTCTGCCCGGTAACGTATTCTGCAGGCTGGGAGGCTGCTCTGTTTATTTTACATGTGCTCCTTACAATAGTAATGATTTTTCTTTGCTATAAAAAAAGAGTTCACTATCCTGACTGAATGAAATCTTTAACTGGCTATTTGCTGGCTTTGATATTATGATTCTGGGCTTTTTGAAGGAATAAGGAAGGAATTTAGATATATTAAATTTGTCCATCTGTTCCTTGGGTATAAACATGAATGAAGAAAAATTGATACAAAGAGAAATCTTACATGTGAAACTGCACAAGTTCTTAGTAGTGTTACCACAAAGGATCAATAATATGCAGTCAATAATCTACATAAACTGCATTTTTAAACATTTTGGTCTTGTTTAGGTTTCTTAATTATTAATACCAGTATTAGTAAAAATTCAGATTACTCAACTACATCTTTTAAAATTTTCTTTAATTTTGATGTCTTACTGTATGACACTTAACTGCAGTGTCAAAGGGCACCCACATTCAAAACATCCAAAATTTATTAATTTACTTTAGCTGAAGCCTTGAATTCTGCTTTAAGCTCCTGAACATAGATTACTGACTCAAAACATGAATTTTAGTTTCTTCTGGCAAATGATTTCTAAGTCAGAAGTGGCAATATTTAAATAAAAAGATGTAATATTTACAGGTGTAGCAACACTATTTATTGACTTGCAGGGTTTGAAAGTCAGTCTTTTCCCCCCTCTACTCACCATCCAGAAGTCTGGTAAGTTCTGTGAGGTCTGATACCTTGGTTTGGTTAATGTATTTTAGGACAACACCACTGCAGGTTGGTATGTTTATGTTCTGGTCAATTTTAAGTTTGGAAATAGATGTGGCAGCATCTTCAGCAATCAGGTAACATTTGGAACCAAGAGCACAACACATGCTGCTCCATTGTTGTCTGTCCTGTGTAAACAATAAATAACTGGAGTTAAAAAAACTAAACTGAATGAAAACCCTAAATGAGGAGATAAAAATAAATTAGAAAAACAAAACAAACAGAAAAAAACCCCAACAAAAACCAAATTTTGTTTAATTCTAAAGGTAACCTTCATATAAATATATTCTATTTTATATTGTATTTTAAATCTGTCTACCTCAGAAAAACATACCACTGAAATTTTGCTTGGATTTTAAGATTCTGCTACAAAACATAAATTCCAGTCTGGAATTAATCAAAGCTAGTTGCATACAAGTAAAGTTTAAAATATTTCAAATTAAATTAACTGTAGCAGTTTGTATTCTGATTTCCTTTCTGAAATTTAATTTTAATAGAATATAAAATGATTTTCTATTGTTTTACTTAGAGGACTTGTTCTTGCGTTAATATTTGAAGTGTCATAATATTTGTTTGGATATAAAATAATGAAAGAGGAGGCAGCCATAGACTCAAGACGACGGATGATCAGAGCTGTGAGACTGACCCACAGGGAACAGCAGAACACAACACTCTCTTTCCACCAAAGCTCCATTTTTTTTTAGGGTCTTTGTTTCTTGACCTTAAAGCACTGTCCAGATAGTACTGAGATTTAAGGATAAATAAAAGGCCAGGATATGTAAATAATTGGAAACAAAAAATTTACAAATTAATTTTTCTTTGTGCCCACAGAATGCAAAGTTCTCCCATTAAAAGCATTACTTTTCTAGTTACTAATTCTGCCAGTAACAATTCTTGGTCTGTGGATCAGACAGACTTTTGTACCTACATAGTTGCAGCCTGTGTCAGGCTCCGTTCCCATAAGGATTCCAAGCCCACAAGTAAGTGAAAATGAAGTTTTTGACACGTGAACAAATGTTTAAACTTAAGCCCTAAAGCGGGCTGCTGTCTGGCAATGAATTGGTGAATTGGTACCAGGGTTAATCTTGAAGGACCTAATTATCTGTGGCAAAGAGGTGGCATGGGGAAACTGTCGATCTGGGAGGCAAGGAGATGAGGAAGAGGAGGAGGAGAAGCATTTCCCTTAACAGCATTTTATTTTAAACTGCACTTCACTCTCTGTTGTAATTCTCCTGCAGATTTTCATATTGCAAATTTGTTTCTTTATAAGAATTCTTAAGGAAGTTTGCAAGCCTGGCAGGAGGAGGGAATAACCTGGTGTTTTGGAACGTGGGTAATTTAGAATCAGACTGAAACAGTGCAGAGAGGCAAGGCTAACTAGAGTGAGGTCATACAGTAAACACAGGCATTTGAAAAATCAACTTCTAAAATCCCAGTTAGGAGAAAATCAGATGGATTTTGCAGTTCATCTGGTTTAGAATTATTGATTCAGGCACTGGGCAGATTCACAAAGACAACATCACTTTGCTTCCCCCTTCAATCACGGCCTTCATGGTTTGTTCATGAAAATAACCCCCATATATTTATTTTAAAGAACATAAAGTGTTCATCAACAGCAAGAGCAAATTTTTATCAAAGTGTGCAACTGCAGAATCTGGTCTACAATTGTGGGTTCTGCTGCAATTAAGTTTTTATCCTTTTTGCAGTACATGGAAACATAATCTTATGTGTAAATGCTAATATTTAAGGTGATGGAATCTGCTTCCTTCATTCACCTACAAGTTGATAACAAGCTTAGCTGTATTCTACTTTATTGTTATAATCTATTGGCCACACTAACTCCTCTAACTTTGATCACAGTGATAAATACGTGGCATCTTACTACTGCTCTAAAAATTCTGCCAAGCAATGCTGCCAGTGACAGGTTTGTTCTGGCTTTGGGTATAAATCTCAATCACAAAGAATAGCAGCAAGAATTTTTTTTTAGTGATTCTAAGGAATATACAACTATGTACAAATTTTAGCTCCTCCAATATGATTAGTATAATATAATATAATATAATTTTTATATAACTTGAATTTTATTTGATTTTATAATTCAAATTATTTGTTTACAAAAGGAAAATAATGACAGAGGCTTAGCAAATAGAATCAGAAAAAAACCCCCAGAACATTTTCTTGCTATTCTTTAAAATATTTTCACTGACAATAATTTGCTCATGCCAGGATTATTTTCTGTCAGGAATTATGTCAAAAATATAGAAAAATTCAGAGTTATTATGAATTACAGATACATAAATGAATTGTTAAATACATTTTATAGTGATATTTTTGTGCTCAAGGACTCCCAAAACAGATGCTTCATATTTTATATGTCTCGTAAAAACGTGAAAAGTTCAGTGAGATGTCACTTAACAGTATTATCAATTTTTCAAGAACTGCAGTGTGGTATCTTACCTCTTTTCTTAAGGGATCTATTAATGCAATAATAAAAGGGAATTTATGAATCAGTTCCACATACATGTCAACCATTTCATCAGGACTTTTGAATGTTCCAGTGAGTATTTCGTATTTTCCTTTAACCTAGAAAATAAAAGGTAAGGAAGGGAATGCTTTAAAAACCAGAGTGCTAAGGTAAGCAGACAGACCTTGGGACTCCAGTATCTCTAATAAGGTGGTGGATTGTGTGTTTTTCACTAAACACACACTCACTTTTCTACTTTACTCTGTCTTAAGTGGTCAGCACATTGTTATAGAGAACTCTGCCTAAAGTAACAGTGGGTTCCAGTGGGCTCAAGCCAAAGTCTCTGAAAGGTGCCACTCCCCAAACAAGGGAGAACTATACCAGCATTTTCTAGGCAACCCTGACAGTTTTACAACATTTTATCACATAGTTAGCAATATCTGGTATCTTTATTGAATCTTGCATGCAAATTTTCACTTTTATATTCAAAACAAGGGGGTTTTTGTCCTTATTTTAATAAAATACTGCTAGGGGAAAGGAGGGCATCCTCAGTGCCAAAAAACAAAACACAGCCTCTCCTTGCCTGTTTCCCCTTTCAAAAAAAAAAAAAAAAAAAANNNAAAAAAAAAAAAAAAAAAAAAAGACTAGTTTAAAACTAGTCTCATCATCATGGGAAGCACAACTCACAGCATATGAGGATTACTAAGGGCACATTCCCAAACTGTGCCAGAATAGCCACTGCTTCAGTGACTTCAACAGTTCAACAACAGAAAGTTACAGAATTACTGATAATTCACTGGTTAAGCTTTTGCTCGTTCTGGTGCAGGCCACAGATATCACAGACTGCCAGTAAAGCAACTGCTTTCATAAAAGGTATTAGTAATGGAAGGTTTGTCACTAGAGTACACCCAAATACACAAAACCTCATGAGACATTAAATGGGATAGGAAGTTTCTTATTCTGCTTAGAGAGAAACCTGATTGATCTTGGAACAAGGGGCAATAACTTCTAAGACTTCATCTGGAGATAAACAAACTTTGTCAAATAAAAATACTGAAAAATTCAAATTAGAAAATGAATGTTGACACACAATGAGGTGAATGTTAGTGGGTATACAAACATACCACAGTAAAGATACATAGAAAGGTCAAGGTAGTTTGAAGAAAACAACAGATGTAGCGTAATACAATGGAGAAGTACAAGAAGCATCTAGTGGTATGAGGGAATTACAAGAGTATACTTGTGTAAGTGATTTCTTGTTCTTCACCCTTGAAAGCAAGGTAGAGAGAAGGTAATTACTTCATTTATGCCTTGTGGTGAGATAAAAAGCAAGCAAACCAACCAACCAACCAGCATTTGCCACTTAGTACTTTACTCTCAGACAATTTTGAATTAATGTGAAATGAAGCTGGTTTGTTAAACAGAGCATGTAGTAGGAGTTTGCCCATTAAAACAGCTGGCTGTATTTGACACAGACTGATCTGAAAAATCTTATTAAATCATTAAACAGAGAAAAGGAATCAACCTGGCTGATGCAGGCAGGCTTACACCATTTGAATGATTAAATCACAAAAGTAACAGAGATTCCTGTAGGCAGGACATAAACTGTAGTGGGGCTCTGCCCTGGCCCAGTGAGGCTCACCCTACACAGAGTGCACCCCCAATGTGGGGGTACAGCTGGGGAAGAGGAGCAAAACAGGCATTCTCCCTGCTCCCACAGCACTGTGCTACTGGAAGGATGTCTCACAAACCAGTAACATACCTGCTCTGCTTGTAGGACGGATTCAACAGTAATTATAAATGCAGAGACAATCCTTTTGTTCTGCTTGATTACTATCTTTAAAAATGGAGTTAGAAGCTTCTAGGTGAGTTTGCAATGCAATAATGAATAATGTTAACCAATAGCTACACTCCTTTTACAAACCAACAAAATAGGTATTGAAAATAACTTACGTAATCCATTAACTCATGAGCAGCACAATTTATTGCCAAGTATACATCAGTTCCCAGCTCCAGACCTAGATTGTGACAAGCAGTTTGCAGGAGGAGCAGCGGTTGTTCCAGATTATCACACCCTGTGATTAGGCAACCTAAGTGTGACATTCTTTTTAAGGCTCGTGGCTGAAAGTAAAACAAAAATAATCTCTTTATTTACACACACATATATATAATGCATATATATTTCACTGCCATTTCAGTCTGCACTCAGTCATGAAAATACAAATTTGTTTTCGGAAATCTCATTGGCAAAATTAAGGACAATTCTGTGAGAATAAGGGGTAATCAAGTGCTAATGAGTAGAGAGCTACTAGTCCTTGGAAATATGTCTAGTCATGTAGTACTTGCTCTTATATGGCCAGTACTGGTTTACAAAAAAATTTTAGAGGCACTCCTCACCACCACTAAGTTGTCATGGATGCTATCCAAAAGTTTCCATCCCTTTGCCAAAAAACCTTATTCTCCACTTCTAAACAGCTTTTACTTATTTATCCTCAACTACAACTTTGATATTGCCTCTATGGAGCATTCCACAAACACTAGAATCTTCCATGACTTCCAGAGGGAAGAAATTTCACAGAGGGGAAATACCTCTAGCACAGCTGCACGGAGTTGTCTGCCTGGACACAAGCCACAAGCAGAGCTGCAGTGAGCAAATATTTCATGTGTCTTTCTGTTCTCAACTTTTCTGTAGGTTTTTCAAACACTGATTTTTAACTTTACAGCACGGGAACTTTGGATAATAAAGAATGACACTAAGTTGCCCAGAAAGCAGCAGGATATAATGCTAGCTTAGACTGGAGAAGTCAATTGGAAGGCATTGGTTTTGACAAGAGTTAGAGAACTACCTACATCAGACAGAGCAGAGGCCTAGTGACAGAATGTTCCTTCACATTAAAAATTAGGAAGAAAATGCTGGCCAAATTGTTATGAGATTGTTTTGTAGCAATCTGCAAGGAGAGACAATCAATTTGACATGCTGCTCTTGGGGCACTAAGCTGCAGCAACAGGCAGCAAGAAATGATGCAGTCATCCTGCATTTAACACGGGATAGAGGCCAAGTCTGAGTTTTCATGTGATTTTCAAGGCACCCGTATGTTGTGCCCTGTTATATTCTATTAAGAGCATTGTTCATCTTTATAAAAACCTTTTTTTTCTGTCTGGTCTCTACTTCTGTAACCTAAAGAAGTTCTTCTTCTTTTCCACTGCCTACTCTGTCATTTTTCCTTCCCTCCTGAAAAGTTCAAATTAACATGGTGCTTTTACCAGTTTAAAATTCAGTCCCACTACTATGTCCTTTAGTTCTCTCCTACGGAAAGAAATGGATTTTTTCCAGAGAATCTAATGCATTGTTTCCTTAAGGAAACAATGTCTTAAGAATTTAACTTGCAACTGCAGTACATGTTATGATAATATGGAAATTACCCACCATAGAAACACTGGCCAGCTGCTTAATGATGATGAATTTTGTGTTGTTTAAGCAACAAAAAAACAGGAAAACATTTGTTCATTCTCTCTTTTTCATACTCCACAACATGATAATGTTTTTAATTGTCTCAGAACAGAAAGCAAAGCTGGGAAGGCATTTCCACTATTTTGAAAACTCATCTATAAACTACAGGTTTTGAAGTTATAAAAAAAGATCATGTGAGTCATATAAAGTAAAGTCCTGTGCAATATTGTGAGTGCTGCCCTTTAGCTGCTGGTTTGTATCTGCCATTATCTATAACCTCAAACAGGAACTCTGAACTTAACGCAGCATGATTAAGAGGGGAGTTAGAAACAGCACAATATGCAAGTCTTACAGGTAATAGTTTTACAGCCTACACAGTCAAAAGGGCATCTTCTCTGCTGGTGCTACAAAATGCTCATTTGGATAATTTATCACAATTTCTATATGAGAAAAAAGACCAGATTCCAGAAGAATTTCCTTTTTCTGTTATTGTTCCTCAGGAAGGGAAGGTATAGCCAGAAGAATCCTTACTATGTAGACTATGAGCACTTGGAATATTTTAAAGTCTTGCCTTGACCTTTCCAAAATGGTAATATAGATTAATGTTTCTGTTCTTAAGAACATTTTGGTTCCCTGCTGTTGTTAATACCTTGCTGAAGGTTTAAAATGAAAATGTCTTTTCTTACCGGAGCTTTCTTCCCTGTATCATGTGCTCTGCCCTTCTTACTGTCTGTTAGTTGAGGATTGGGCTGTTGGGAGTAAAAGAAGAAACAAATCAATTCCACAGAAAAGTCCAAAAATGACAGAGACCTCAGAATAAATTTTAAAAAGAAGAAAAAGAAAAGTTGACTGAATTTTGGTCAAATATTTCACTTAGGAAATAGCTTCTGTGTTGTCTTGAATACCATCAGCAACTATCCAGTTTTATTTTGTGGTGGTAAGTCATTTCAAATATTTATTTCTGTGTGGACATCACTCTAACCATCATTTGTTTTTCAGGTTCTCACCTAGCCTATCAAAAATACTGGAGATCCCAGAAATGAGAATCTAGACTCTGCACTTAAAGAAACCCAACAACTTTGCTTTGCAAAAAGCATCTGCACATACAGAGATTGATACACTACTACAGTAACAGTTCCTTGAATAATACACGTTGTGTGTATGAGACTTAAGAAGATCAGAACCATACATGGTATATTTGCTGTGATACCATTCACTCCCAGTATACTTCCTCAGGTAAGCAGAAAGTCTTATGATGCTTAGAACAATGTTTTATTTTATCTTTGTTAATTTTATATATATATATAAAAACCATAATATATTATGTGTTAAAATACCACCAAATGATCAGTGTTTTATTCATCTGTTAGAGAAACACATCTTCTATTTTGACCATAGTGCTAAGCCTGGTAACAGGCTAAATGTTCCATGTTTAAGCTTAAAAAGACAATAGTGGTAGAAAGACCAAAGGAAGGACATTGATTATTACTACACATTTTTATTGTACCGCTTTGCCTGGAGGCTCCAACAGTCTCATCATTTCTTTCTGAATATCCAGAATTCTTTCTATGCCCTGAAATTAAGCAAGAGTAATCTTCAAAAGAAAGACAAATTATTTCATTTTAGCAGCTTAAATCAGAAAAGAAAGGACACCTGCTCTAAATGCAGAACTTAATATAAAGTCTTTTGAAAAAAAAAAAAAATTATAGACTTCCTTACACAATTCCCTCACCCACAAATGCAGCCAAGTGTTCGAGGATAAAGGGTTAGTAGCAGTGGAATGAACAGGAATATTTAATAATGCTTCTGAACGGGATGGCAAGAAAAGTGGCCTCTCCTCCAGAAGGAACCCATCCCAAATCTAACAAGTACGTGATATCTGGGTGTGTGTAATACCTGAGAAGTGGGAAGGTGATAATCACTCTTCACAACTGTGACTCTATCTACGACTTCTTAACTGGAAACTCTGACAAAATTGAATGTATTTACCTTTAGGACATTTCCAGGAAGCAGGGAAAACCATCTCTGTCCTCATTTTAAACACTGGGGAATGCAGGAACACTCCAGTGAAATGAATCCATTGCTTTTAATACAAAACTTTTTTTTTCTTTTTCAGATGAGTTAGTAAAATTTAAATGTGAACTTCCTAAATCCCAGTTTGGATTTTCTTAAACTGTGGCAGTGAAGGAATACTGAAGGGGGCAGAAGTCAGTCACAGCTGACAACACATCAACACAGGAGGAATGGCTGCTCTTCTGCACTGCAGCAAGCAGCTTGCTGCTCCCCCATGAGAACTAGGAGGCATTGTGTCTTTGAGAGGTACAGAATTAGCAACCTTATTAAGAGCTCTTGGTGACAATTCTAAAAAGTTAAAAGAAAGAGGATCGAGCTCAGCTATTTGTTCAGGTCACCAGCATACAAAGTAGGAATCACAGCCCTAATGTAGGCACGTTGTGCAGACAATTTCTTTAATGCAACACATGGTTAAACAAAAAGAGAGGGTCGATCCAGCCTGCCTCATCCACCATTCTTGCCCCTTCAATCGATTTTGTTCTGCTTTGTATTCCCCTCTGTCTTCACAATTTCATTTTTAAAGCATTTTATTTCCAAAGATTTTATGCTTTCCTGAAAATTTGTTAAGAGTTTTGTTGTCTGGTATGCTCTATCAATCAGCTGATACTATTTATAATCTACTAATGTGAAATCACATTCTAAACAAATTTCAGTCTCTCATTGTTGTGTAAGACAATTCCTCTACATCTCCACTGCATTGATTTTTTTTCTTTTTTCCTCTAAGTAGAAATCTTCATTTATGTTCTTTTAAATCTTCATCTATTTACTTCTTTTAATGTTCCTTGAGTTAGCATTCTGCACTAACATTTGTTAAATCTTTGGCCTTGCAAGCAAACAAAAAAAAAGAAAAATACAGTTTACAAGAACTATATTGGAAAGATCTATATACTTATGTACATATATAGTTTATATGAAATCTACAGAATACATTTATAAAAACGAAAATGAAGCAGTACCTGTTTGAGTGATACCTGAACAGGTGGTATAAGCATAACTTCTTTCATTAATTTCAGTTTTGCAGGTGAAATTTTTTCACAGTTCAACAGAGTAACCATTGGGAGTGGTAAAGTCATTTCTTTAGGTAAGTCCTGTAATTGGAAGTACCATGTGAAAATAAAAATGTTAAAAATCAGAATAAATTCTTACATATTTTAATTATGGTTCAAAGACTGCTACAGGCAATGGTCTTAAGGGTGTATTCTATGAGGTATATTTAATAGCACTGTCACGAGGGACTACTGACTTCAGAATTCTAGAATAATGATGATAACTAGGATAAAATAAGCAGAATTATGAAAGTCACATGTACCTGATCATGTTTCAGCAGTGCAATATGTAAGTACAATGGGATCTGGCTAATGGTGGCACCAGCCTTAGCTACAGCAAGTGATGTTCCCCCAATGGCTAAGCTGCCACCAAGCACTGACTCAGCAGGTTCTGCAGGTGGGATTGTTCTCTCTGCATCTGCCCCCTTCTTTCCTACAAGACAGAATAGTAGCTAAATAATTCCTTGGTTTAAAACATGTGCTTACATATCACAGTTATATGAGTAAGTATGATATTGTCATTCAGTATTTATTCAATGCATTACAGAAGAATCTTTTTTTTTAAACTTTATCTTGTCAGGTTTTTTACATGAAATGATCTTTATATGAAAAAATGATTGGGAGACTAGAACATTTTGCTTGTGAAGAAAGGCTGAGGGACTCAGGCCTTTTTAGCCTAGAGAAGAGAAGACTGAGGGGGAATCTTATCAATGCTTATTAAATACTTAAAGGGCGGGTGTCAGGAGGATTTTTTCAGTGGTGCCCAATGACAGGGCAAGAGGTAACGGGCACAAACTTGAACATAGGAAGTTCCATCTAAACATGAGGAGGAACTTCTTTACTCAGAACACTGGAACAGGCTGCCCAGAGAGGTTGTGGAGTTTGTCTCTGGAGACTTTCAAAACCCACCTGGACATCATCCTATGCAACCTGCCCTAGGTGAAGCTGCTTTGGCAGGGGGTTGGACTAGATGATCTCCAGAGGTCCCATTCTGTGTGTGACCTTACAAGTACGCAAAGTATCTGTCCTCACTCTGGTTTCAAATGTATTCCAAATTAATTTCTTTTGCAGATCTTTCAGCCACTGAAATCTGTGGGTTTATATATCTATATTTATATCCAGTAATGTTATATCATTTTTCAGGTTTCTTTCATAAGCATGATTTCAGTATTCTTTATTGTCCTCCTTATATACTCAGCTTAATCTAAACAACTGTTGTTTGCATAAGCAACTTGGATGACTACATTATTAACTGATTAGAATCATAGAATTATCAGGGTTGGAAGGGACCTTAAAGATCATCTAGTTCCAACCCCCCTGCAATATGTAAGCACATTAGGAGCACACATACTTGATTTCTTCTAATAAAGACTGTGAAAAAAATTTAGGCCTATGACAGTTGGGTTTTCCAATGAGAAAACAGGTCTTTTAAATATTCCACGTGCATAGTCTTGATAAATTTTCAAAAGAACTTATTTCCCTTTCAGATACAGCAGAGTAACTTTTATCAAAATGCTCATATTTATTGCCTACAGTGCTTACAGGAACACGTGCAGTAAGCACCTATGTGAAACCAAAATCAGGGGTCTGATTCTCAAGAGTCATCAATATTGGGGACTTCAGTGTGATTGTTTAGTCTGAAGAAAAGGCTGAGGGGAGACCTTATTGCTCTTTACAACTACCTGAAAGGGGGTTGTAGGGAGGTGGGTGTTGGTCTCTTCTCCCAAGTAACTAGCAATAGGAGAGACGAAATGGGCTCAAGTTCTGCCAGGGGAGGTTTAGATTGGAGATAAGGAAAAATTTCTTCACTGAAAGAATGGTCAAGCACTGGAACAGATTGCCCAGGTAAGTGGTGGAGTCACCATCCCTGGATGTGTTAAAAAAAAATGTGTAGACATGGCACTCTGGGACATGGTAGTGTTACATTGATGGTTGAACTTGATGATCTTAGAGGTCTTTGGAAAAGACCTTAGTGATTCTTTGAATCTTAATGAATCTTAATGATTCTTTGATTCTTTGTGGGGCTGTTTAGCCTAGAGAAGGCTGAGAGTGGATCTAATCAATATTTATAAATATCTGAAGGGTGAGTTTCAGGAAGATGGAGCAATCACTCCCTTTTCAATGGTGCCCAGTGACAGGCCAAGGGGAAACGGGCATAAACTGGAACACAGGAAGTTCCACCTCAACATGAGGAGAAACTTCTTTCACCATGAAGGTGACAGAGCACTGGAACAGGCTGCCCAGGGAGGTTGTGGAGTCTCCTTCTCCGGAGACTTTCAAGAACTGTCTGGATGCATTCCTGTGTGACCTTGCCTAGATGAACCTGCTTTGGCAGGGGAGTTGGACTAGATGGTCTCTGGAGGTCTCTTCCAAACCCTACCATTCTGTGATTCTGTGGAATCCAGCCAACTACTTTCATTCCTAATAGGAGTGCTGTAAAAGTTTTGATTTCAATAAAATATAAATACTGGTATTTTATGATAAAGTGGTCTTAATAGGACCTTAACTGGATATGAAGATTAGATGGTACATCATTGGTGTACTAAACACAGATTCTATACCTCTTACATTGAGGACGACGAAATACACACATAGACACTGGTTATCAAGTACTGAGTAACTCTGACAAACTGTGGGGTTTTGCAGAGACCCTTTACACTGCACTGCTTTGTACCCTGCATACATTCCAACAGAGATGCTACCTCTGAAAGCACCTGCTGCTGAAGTCACCCTCTGTTAGTGGTCTCCTGCAACAATGGTTGAACTTATAATCATTAGCTCTTAATAGTCAGGTATTGATTCTTATAATAACATCACAGTCAATGTCACAATCAAGCATAAAGAAAATAAAATTATTGAAAACAAGTAATACAGTTATCAACAGAAGCTTGGCTAGAAGTATAATATGCAACATGATGGTATCTGGATGGACTTGACAACTGCAGATGATACATTTCAGGTCAAAGGTGAATTTAAAGTGCACTCATCTAACATATTAATTGGGAGGTCTTACTGATAGTATATGACAGTTGAAACTAAACTGATAAGAAATAATGATTTGTCAAAATTTTCTGCCCTTCGAATAAATGATAACAAACCTCTTTTTTTTTTTCTGAGGGTAATGCCTATATAGAGGTAACATGGTGCTTTTTTCATTTTGGATTTGGTTTTTTGGCCATGTATATTTAATCTCTTTCTCTACTCTCACATCATTTTTTCCTTAGTAGGATTTTTCACTTCTTTTCACTCTGCCCGTCATTCCCACCTTGTCCCCTTCCTTCTTTCTCTTTTGCTTTTCACCTATTTCCTCTGTTTCTCAGTGTTAGCAAGAAACTTCCCTTCCTCCCTCTTTCCATTCTTTTCAACTTCTATCTTAATTCTATTTCCATTTTCCTGTTCAGTTTTGTGATTCCCTTTTCTTTCCTTATCATTTTTATTCTTCATTTGCATCCTCCTCCATTCTTATTCCTCACTCTGACGAGTAATAACCTCCTGTCTAAGCCAACTGAAAAACAAAGGCAGAAACTCTGTTCAACCAATGCATGTGAACGATGAGAAAACTCTGTACTTTCCCCTCTGCCATTTCTGCAGCAGAAACTGCTGGGATCAGAAAGAACATTTAGAAGAGAGTAAATAAACCCTTTGAACATGAGACATTGTGTGATGTGTTCTGAAGTCTTGTGTGTCCATGGAATACTTCAGAATGTATTTTAGCACCTTTATGCATTGCAGGATATATTAAAATTGAATAAACTAAAACCTGATTTTGCTTTTTTTTTCCCAGGTAGAGCTGTTTCTGATGGAATAGATGAAGTAAGGGGAGGAGTGGCTTCTGCTTTTTCTTCTTCTTGCTTTTGAATTTCTTTCTTTTCTTCTACCTTTTTTGTAAAGTATTCACTGAGGGAAGAGGCATAAAGATTACTGGCTTAAAATATCGTTAGATGTGACAAGTAGACACAGGATACAGGATAAAGAACATGCTTAGAGGTGAATTAAGAGCATCTATTTGAGCTTCTGCTATAGACTCATTGTGTGAAGCTGGAGAAGTCAATCAATGACATTTTTTGGTAGTCAGCTGCAATGTTAGTTAAACAAAAAGAACCACAAGCAAGTATTATAAACCTTAACATGTGCTTTTCATATTTTTGAAAGACTTCCAACTGCAGAAGAGGATGCCAGGCTATATCACTGCTTCCAGGGTGAAGAATGATCAGGGGAATGGAGCATCTCTTGTATGAAGACAGGCTGAGAGAGTTGGGGCTGTTCAGCCTGGAGAAGAGAAGGCTCCGAGAGGACCTTCCAGTACCTGAAGGGGCCTACAGGAAGGTAGGGGAAGGTCTATTCAAAAGGGTTTTTAACGATAGGACCAGGAGTAATGGTTTTAAGCTAAGAAAGGATAGATTTAGGCCAGATATTAGAAAAAAAGTTCTTTAACATGAGGGTGATAGATCAGTGGAATGGGCTGCCCAGAGAGGTGGTGGAGCCCCATCCCTGGAGTCATTCAAGGTCAGGCTTGATGGGGCTCTGAGCAGCCTGACCTAGGTAGAGATAGCCCTGCTTGTGTAGGGAGGTTGGACCAGATGACTTCTAGAGGTCCCTTCCAGGCTAAAACATTTTATGATTCTATGATTCTAAGAAAGCCATAATGCTGCCAGGTACCTCCTCTAATGCTACCGTAATAATGCACTCAGATATATCTGTGATAGTTTTCTCAGGTCTTTTTTTCTTAGAAGAAACAGAATGAAAAATGGAAAAATACAGCCTTTTTTTTGCATAATATGCAAGACCTACCCAAGTATCTTATCAACTTGACACTGGTCAGTAGGCTTCAAGTCTCTCAACATTGTGTTCAATGGCTCATTGACCCATTCCACAGCAGTGTTAACAGAGTCATTTCTTTCTTTCTCATCAGCTTCAGTTGTTTCAGGTGAAGCATTTTCAGGTATTTGAGAATGAGAAGACATTACAGCAGAACAAATCCTCTGGAAAAAAAAAAAGTAAAAAGGCTTAAAACACTATTTAATTTCTAACTTGGAAATGTCATTTGAAAGACTAAGAAGTTTATGTCCTTATCAAACCTAGAAGTACCTATCTCCAAATCTACTGTTTGCTCCACTTGGATTTTTTTCACCCAGCATCTTCTTCCCAGTCTCTCATACTTGGTAATCACAGCTGTTATTCAAGTTTCTTGACCCAAATTATAACTATTGAGGTAAAAACCCCTGACAGATCTGCTTTGCACATGTACTTTGTTATAAGAATAGAACAGAGTTGTTTTAAAGGCCACACAGTCATTAGGTGCTGTGACACATCAGCATTCACGCTTGATGCCATCCCTCATGATCAGTTACACTTTGTCTTAGGTAATTTAAATTTATATTTCTGTGCTGCTGACAAATAAACTTAAGAAAATTCACTTAATGAAGAGAGAATTTACAAATATCACAGAGTTGCCTGCATTAATAGTATTAACTCTGCATACTGTGAAGATCTATGAAATTATATTTAATCCAGGAATGAAACGAACCATAGTTTAACTGAGGGAGAATAGAAATAATCATTCCACAATAGCTAAAGTTGCAAAGACAGTGTCTTGAATATTTCAGGTTGGGGGAGAGTTGGCAATGCACCATCAATTTTGCATTGCAAGTGTTTGACTTAACTCTCACCCACATCAGCCTATGCAAAAGCAAAATGAACTTACAGGGCTAGATATGAGATGTATGGAAAAGCTACATGATCATTAAGAGAGACAAAAATTTAATATACAAACATGCACTGTCACATCCCACTCATAAAATAAAGATAAGTATAAACTATAAAGTTTTTATAGTTGCTGCCACTGCCTAACTTTCCATGACAGTTTTTTTCTAAGTTACAACACTCAACTGTTGAGTCACAGGGATTCATTAAAGATGGAAAATAAAATGTTCCCTAGGATGTGAGTAGAATAGTACCTCTCCCTGATATTGTCTTACTAAAATAAATAAACCAGGAAGAAGCAGCTCATACCTTCTCATAGTTTTTAACGGTACAGTGTATTTCCACTTCTAATGTTGGCTGACCAACTCCATCAAGAACTTTTCTTCCAACTAATTTGCATATTATTGGAGCATTTGAAAATTTAGAAAAGTAGTTAGCCTTGAATGAAAGAGAAATAATGTCATTAAAAATCAAGTTCTATGCAAAGAGGGTTTTATTCCATTAAATATAATGCAATCAAATCCATTTATACGTTCCAGGATTCAGAATACTTCTCCCACGTTGCACATTTACTTCTCTATTATCTGCTTAAGAATGAGATTCCAGGGAACAGATCCAACTCATATCTAAGCATGGAAGTCCAAAGCCACATCCAGGTTAGATGAAGATGTGTTTTATTTGGCAAAGCTAGTGATGAGTATCAAAATCTCCCTAACCCTGCTAGAAAATAGGCATTTGTCCAAACTTTACTTGCCTTTACAATGAATAACAAAAATAGTCATCATGCTACTCATGAAACTCATTTCCAATAGAATTCACACAGTTTCCACCTCCCCTGTGCAGTGAGCTGCTATAAAATAATGATTTTGTCTGTGGTTAAGATCTTGAAAAAATATATGTCTCTTCTCTCTTACAGGGAGAAAATAAATATTCTGGACAATAGAAACTCTAAGAAATCCATTCAAATTCCTGTAGCATGCTTTAATTTATTTATTAACAAGGAGTTATTAAGCTTTAAAATAACACTGTATTTTTTTTCCTAACAAAAATACTAAAACCACTCTTTATCCAAAATCCTTATGCTTAGAAAAAATTCTCATGTGAAATGCTATGCAAAAAATCTTGTATGTGCTGCAGACCAGAAAAAACAAGAAGGATTTTCAGAATATACTTCTTGCTTATAGGAAGTACTTCATGTCCCTATCTAATAATGTTTCAAGGTTGCTTCATCAAATACATATGTGCAGTGGCTCATGTGGCTCAACATTCAACCAATGCAATACTACAGTTCTTCATAGCAGATTTAATGTGGAAGGAAGAGAAGCTTGTCAGCAAGCTCCTCAATAACAATGATAACCACTCCTTTTGTAGCCTCCTGTCTTAGAGAACATACTTGGTGTAAGGTTATTTATCACGATGACCAAACTCTCTTAATTAGAAGTGGTTTTTTGGCTGGACAGAACTGACCTAACAAGGCTGGCACAATTTTAAGGAGCTGTTGGCATGTCACATCTAGTAACAGGTCACAAGACAATGGATGCAGTTAGGGGTCACTACTCCATGGGAATATGGGATTTTAGGTTAGCAAGCTTTGAGCCCTGTGAGAAAGGTGAAAACTTCTGGCAGGCAGAGTTCTCGTACTTCTTCCAACATGGTCTTTAATGGGCCTGTTGAACTGTCATCATCCAACTACGGGAATATATTCCAGGCTCCGTCCATATTTAATAAACACTGATGTTGCTTTAAAAAAACGGATTAAGTTGCTACCTGAGTAGCTTCCTTACTAGTTTCATTCTTTAGTCTGGTATTGACAAGAGTCACCAAACCAGGATTAACCAAATGAGAAAACTAGGAAACACTGACAGCTACACAGAAGAGGAAAGCAAAGCAAGAACTGGTGTTACCAGTTCCTCCCCCTTCCACTGGTGACAGCAAAACACTTGGAGATGAGAAATGGTGTAAGATGTAATGAAATATTTTGTTTCCACAGCTGCTTTCACATCAACGGACGGACAAGAAATTACTTTTTGCAAGAACTGCTCACTATTGTAGTGTTGGCAAATGCCCCTATCACCACAAAGAGGTTTCATCAGGACTACTGTTTCCAGTATTTTGCCAGCTGGGAGCAAATAAAATTGGTCCAATTCTTGATACTTCCACTGAGGCCTATTTGCAGCTGCAGTGTGAATGGAGCCATCGCCGTGCCCAGCAGTGGTTTTACTGGGGCTGTCCATCTGTGCCCTCCTATGGCAACGCACTTGGGTTTGTGTTGAGACGAGTAAGGAGCACAGGACAAAAGGCCCTGCTGCTGTGGAAATGCACCTGGTCCAGCACTAAGGTGCCACTGGGCACGAACACAAAACCACTGCCCGAGTCAGTGGGGTGTTAATGTAATTACAAATTGTAATGACAGAGGTGTGGAGCTCCCATCAGCTTGTTGGTTTACCAAAACCTGAGGGCGGGCAGCACCCCTCGCCTGAGGGCAAGCCCGGCGCCCACCCGGGTTAGCCGGACAGGGGCTCCGGGCAGGCCCACCGGTGCCACCATCTCCTCTACGCCGTTCCTCACCCCGAAGCGGGGCCAGGAAGGCTCCTCCTCGCCGAGGAGACCCCCATCCGGCCCCGCTCCCCCCCGAGGAGCGGCCCCTCGGCCCGGCGCTGCCCGCGGGCGGTTCTCCCTCAGGAGGTGCTCCCCCTCCCCGCGCTACCAGCTCCCCGTAGAGATCCGCGGGGCGCAGCGGGAAGAGGGCGTTGAGCGCTTCCTCCATGCGCTGCGGCACTCGGTGTCGCCGGTAGTACTCGGCAGCCTCCTCCCGCTGCTGGCCGAGCTCCATGGCGCGGGGCTAGGGTGCGGGCAGGACCGGCTGCTGAGCGACGAGCGCCGGCGCTCTCGCGAGAGCCGCCGCCGCCGCCCTGAGGTTCTCGGTAAACTGTGTTTTGCTCCCACCGAGCCGGTAATGAGCGCCCAGCCCCGGCTGCGCAGCAGGGCCGGGCTCGGTGGGAGAGCCGGGGATGGCTCGGTTTGGTTTTCTTAGTGCTGTGCGCGGTGTTGGTGCTTCCTTCCCTCAGGGGCTGGTCGCGGCTCCCCAGCCAGGATGGCTCCAGCAGGTTTCAAAAGTCTCCGAACAACGAAATTGCGTCAGATTGTCGTCCTGAAAGAGAGAAAGATTATGGTCTGTGAAATGTCTGGTGAGGATAACGCTGCAAAATGCCCCAGCAGCTCCACTTCGGCGTTTAAAAGCCCTTTGCTTTCAATGAAAAGAAACGTTTCAGAACCTAAATGATCATTTTAGTCTGCAATTTCCTACAAAAAACTTTCACTTTGTTGCACTGCCCATTGGTAATTTTGTTGAAGTAACTGAAAATGGAGATACTTAAAAAGCTGTTAGCCGCACGCTTTCTCGGCTCTAAAATCAATACGTGGAGACCTTTGCTCGTTTTGTGTTCGCTTCTCTAGGTTGGGTGATAATGAAGAAAAATCCCCACTGAATCATTTTCTTTGCCTTTCACATCCTTCAGAAATAGTATGGTACCTCTCCAGAGAGTTAAACCCTCTTTTTTTAAAGCCGTTGCCTCGGAAGAAGTTTCTGAACTGACACCACCGGTTCCTTGAGGAGAGCAGGCAGGGAATTCCTCGTTAGGTTCTCCTCGTTCAGAAGAGGTTAGCTCGGTGGGCAGATGCTCCTTTGGGTAGAACTTGTGTTGTCACTGGGCTGGGTGGCAATAGTGGAGTAATCCCAGATCTGTGTCACATGCATGTGCTTGGCCCAGAAAGCTCCAGTTTAATTAAATACTCCTGGAAGAACAGACTTCTGGAGGTAATGATGCTGGTGTGGTTCTCTGAGAGCATTCTCATACACTAGATAATACAGCCCTTCTGGTACATTTCGAGTGCCTCTAGATCAGTTTCCCACCTTCTGCCTTTTAAAGGGCTCTAAATAAAATGCATCATGGAGAAGCAGTTTCATGTATTGCTCTATGTGTATTGATCAGCCATCTGGGAAAAGAAACTTGTCAGCTTTGCCTTCAGGAAAGCAATGAGCTGAAGCATATTGATAGTTTATTTAATAATCTTGCACTCTTGTTTTTTTCCATTCCATTAACAGTAATAGTAATTGTAAGCATGTAGAAAGAGGATGGCTTATCCTATGATCCTACCTATTATGAAGTAGTTAACTGATTAAGGTTAGGATACTGCAAGGCACTTCATACCATCGGTGAACTCTCTGCAACCCCATTATCTTCATTAGGCTTGTGTGGGTGTAATTAATTGGTGTTTAGTTAACAGTTGTGTTGAATGAAAAGGATTTAGTTCTATTTCTCTTAGTTTTATTGGCCCCATGGTGCTAACAGGCTAAAGTGTAATTAAAAACTCTCTAATCAAAGTATATGTAGCAAGCTGCAAGGAGCAAACCCAGTGAGGAAAAGCCTGGGATTGGTGTGACTCCGGCCTCTGAGAAATGACCAGGTACAAATGATGCTCCACAGTAGTTCTTTTTTGTTTTTAAACAATGAAGGTGCTTCACTTGCCTTGACATGTACATGTAAAATGTACAAAATGAGCTGTATGAACTTGCAGCCGTGACTTTCCTAGGGGTGTTCACTAACATCATATTTTGATGTCTTCTCAACAGATTTTCTCCCAGAATCTTTTAGATCATGTAGGATTTTGGGTGTATGTTTCTTTCAAGAGCAGCTTTACATAATTTTTTGTCACCTCCTGCCTTTACTGTAACTCTTGTGTTAGGTAAATAAATTATGATCAGTTATTCCTCATTTGTGATACTGTATCATATGCATTCCTTTTTTGCAAAATGCTTTGTGTGTCACTTGAATATTTATATATGGTGCTACTCTGGGCCACTCTAAAACCCGAGTGTAACATGTCATGTTTAAGTGTCGCATAAAGGATTTGCTTTTTGCTGTTCTAAAATGTTTCTTTAAAGATATAAACTTGCCCCTTAAATCAATTAAGATCATGGTTCCACTGCCATCTGTGTTCTTGTAGGATTTCACAGAAGAGTAATGTGTGCTCATTCCACTGACAGAATCTTCTTTGAAGTCAGCTCTGAGTACATAAAAATTGCATCACGTTTCCAATAAAATCAGGATTGCCTTTTTAGCTTGATGATACAAATACTGTTGTAGAAGTACATTACTGGGTTTGAGGCGTTTTAATTTCTTAAATAAAAAAGGCTTTTTTTTTTTTTTTCCTTTTTACACCTAAAATGCTTCTGAAGTGTTTCTTTCAATTCTTTATATTCTGTATTCCATAAAGGATAAACTCCAGTAACATGTACAAGAGTAAACAAAAGCTTTGGTCCTAGGACACAGCTGAACATAATATTTAGATCAGGTTTGAGTCTAGATAAAAAACCTCCAAGAACTTCAGTAATATATATACTGTATATTTGAAAATTTCTAATAATTATTTAGGTCTTTTTTTTTAGCCCTCTAGCATTATTATTTTAATTTCCAGAGTACTCCTGTAAGAGTTCACTTGCCTTGAGTAATCATTCTCCGCTCCAGTGGTTACTTCAAGTTGAGTGGGTTTTAGTACTAATTTCTCTCTAAAGTTTGAGGATTCTTCCTGTGGGTCGGTTCAGCTCCTGCTGTGTGAGGGTGAGACTCGTCCTCTCCAGGGGAGCCTGGGGAACTGAATGTGAGAGCCAATAGGCTTTGGTTTATCAGTCTCACTCTAAAGGTGATTTGGAGCACACAGTCTTTACAGACAAGTTTTGGAGCTCATTTTTGAGTTTACAGAAGATTGTCCTCAAATTTCTGTGATATGATCATAACTGGTTTCTGTAGTGCACAGGTTATTGATGAATGCTGGGTTTAGTCTCAGGTATCAGGAGTTTGCTACATGATTTCTTCATGTGTGCATTTTGAAGTAACTTATGAGCCTTAAGGCAATATTGAAGCCTACCTAGTTCAGGGACCCTGATGTGATGGATTAGAGGGATTTTTGTCAGGATATTGTCAATATCATGCTCTGAAATGTTAATACAGTAAGGAAGGTGAGTCTGAGCGTTATCAGGCTTTGTGAAATTCACACTAAATATTTTCGATGATGTGAAATAAATGTGTGTGCATCAGTTATATCATTGATATAATTTTAAAGATGATATGTCAATGTGGCCATAATACACCTCCCAACAATTCATAAAAACCAGCAATTAAACACAGATGAACAGAGTTAGAAAAGCAGGAATATGTGCTTCAGTTTTCTAGTTCTGAAGCTGGGTAATTGCTGCTAAAGAAAAACTTTTACCTAAATCAGGGGACTTTATTCTTGTTCATCCCTTTTTCTGTGATTAGAATGGTTGTCTTGATGTTGTAGTTTGAACCTGCAGTTCAAACATCAGACAGAAAAAGTAATTTAGTTAGAAGGGAATTACTCCCTTCTACGTTTGTGACCCGTTTGTTGAAATGAGGTACCTTTCTGAAAAGAGTGATCTGATATTTTTTTTAAAGGTTCTGAGCACTAAAGCACCTTTTTTGTTGTTGTTAAATCTTTCCATTCATTACTCTCGCCATAAAGAACTTTGCAGAAGAATTTTTTTTAAAGCTAAATTTTTTTAGCTTCACCCTCCAGGCTCTGCATTGTCCTCCTTCCTTTTATATTGGATTAGAAACTCCCTAAATTGGATCAACTATTTGAGAAGCAGTATTTGCATTTCCAAATACAACAACTTTTGGGGTGGTTGGAAGGAACTGGTACATTATTTGTTACTGGTTGGCGGATCAAAGGCTTATATGACTGTGTAGTGAAACCTGACTAGTGCAGATGAACTGGAGATCTGTGGGATATGTGAAAAATAAAATTGGAAATCAGAGTTACTTACAAGGTTACTTACAATGGTTGAAGTAACTATCACAACAAAAAATGGTATTAACTGAGTTCTTAAGTCTTGTAACTTGCTGAGAGATTTTAAGAAAAGCTTTTCTGTTTCTTTGCAGGAAAGGTGAAGCTGGTAGCAAAGAGGTTTAAGGAGTTCAAATAAAAAGGTAATTTTTGCATTACTGTTGAGAATTGGGGATTTTCTGCGTCCTGCGATTTTTTTGCTTAAATACATTTTTTGGAAGAAACGGAGTATGGAAGAAAAAGAAGAATGGCATTTTTTCTTCCCCATGGTATATCTCCTGATTTTTACAACCTTAATCACTTGGGGCATGTCTTGAACTTTTAACCTTCTTTTCCCAGCACTGATGCTGTGAATAATGGACTCTCCTGCTTGACACATAACTAGATTGCAGTTCAAAGTGGATGTCACAAACACTATTGCACCATCTGGAGCAAAAGCTTGACTGTCATTTTGGGATAAGCCCATAAGATCATATGAATTTATGACTGACTTAATTTTTTCCATTGCACTAATTTAGGTTTCTGTGATTCAAAAATATGTTATTTCTTAAAAAAACCCCCTTGCCTCCTATTGATGGTATTTTTTTCACAACATTTTCAGATCTTTCATGAAAGTCATATAACATTTATAACTATTTTGATCCTGCTTTTTGCTATAAATAAGATTTAAATAGTTCCCCTGAGTCTAGGGGAATGCTGCATGAATTGTGGAGATAAAATTCTCTATTTTGCCCTATTTCCATTGTTATCTTTAATAGTTTTCTTCAGTTCAAGACTCATTTAGTTGAAAAAAAGGAAATATTGCTCCCACATATTCTAAAAAAAAATATGTACATTTTTTGAAACTAGATGTGATTGTAAACTGAAAAGCTTTTCAGAGTAGGACTTCTAAAGACTACGTAATGTTCACAGTTCCATATAAGATATTTAGCCATATATTTGAAGAACATCCAGCTGATGCAATAAAATATACCTTACTTTGAAGGAAAAGAATCTGTCGACTGGCATTACTGCTTGAGGATACTGTTTTTATAAATTCTGTGTACTGATAGAATTTTATTAAAAGCTGTTTCCGTGGCTTATCCCAAAGCAGCAGATTTTGGGTAGGCTTGAATGCCTTTGGCTTCCATTGAAAGTCAGTAAGACTTGTAAATCCATTGTATTTCTTACAGAATGGTTTGAAATTAAAGAGATCTATGAAGGTGAGGTCAGTTGGTGGGTTTACAGTGTTTGGAAAAGATGTGACTATTGGAGAAATAGATGTGGGGCATTTGCACAGAGGAGATTAGTTCAGATTTCAAATATCCCTATTTTCTAAAATTAATTATGTAGACATAGAGATAGTGACTGTTTCTAATACAAAACCTCCCTTCATTTTCTTTTTTAAACATTGATAAGCATGTTTCAAGCATCAAATACATATCATCAAATGTAGAATATTCTACTTCTAATGTGACTTGTTTCTGGAAAATATTTTTGGTTCTACAGAATGATTGAGAGCTATCCCAAATAATTAATGTGATGTTGTTTAGGGGAAAATGCTGTTTAACTTTCACGGAGTGTTAGGGATTGAAAGGGACCTCAAAAGATCATCTAGTCCAATCCCTCAGCTTTAACCCAGTATTTCCAATTCCTAAAGCACAAATATACGTCTCTCAAATAGATTTTCACAAAAAGTTGATCTTTCTTTCTTGAAGCTATACTATGATGTAAATTAGAGAACCACAATCATTTAGGTTAGAAGAGACCTCCTGAGATCATTCACTCCATCTCCCCTAATCAAGCAGGGTCAGCTTAAGCAGGTTGCCCAGGACCATGTCCAGTCAGGTTTGAATATCTTCCCTGAGAGAGATTCTATAAACTCTCTGGGCCACCTGCTCCAGTGTTTGACCACACTCTGCAAAAATTATGTTCTTGTATTGACTGTGCTGTTTTTTCATTTGTGCCCTTTGCTAGTGGACACTATTGAGAGGAGCCTGACTTCCTTCTCTTCATTCCCACCCATCAGGTGTTTATACATGTCGATGAGAGCCCCCTGAGCCTTTTCTTCTCCATGCTGAAGAGTTCCAGCTGTCTCAGCTTCTCCTAATACAAAAGACACTCCAGTTCCTTAATCATGTTTGTGCCCTGTGCAAGACTCACTCCAGTAAGTTCATCTCTTTCTTACCTTAGTTGTGCTGATGGAATTGCAGAACCTTGTTTGGTTATGGTGTATTGATGGGGTGTACTTGATTATATTGGTGTAAGAAAGATTATGGCTTGATGGAGCATAACTGGAATAGTGTTTAAGAAGAGAATTCAGTGTCAAACTCTAATTTTCAGTCAGGATTTGTATGTTTATTAAAATCATTTATGTTATCCACTGAAAATATCGCCTGCTCTCTGCATATTGCTCTGATAGGAATGTACCTTGTACAAACTTTGTATGTTTTGTGAAACACACCTACAGCAATGAGGACAGTTTGTAAAACTCATCAGGCTTCAACCCCAAAGCAGTCACTACCCCTAATGTGTCCAGACATGCATCATAAACCCCCCCACTTTCCTCAGCAAAGGAGGAGGATGTGTTTATTGTCAGCTGCTGCTGTCTAGTGACCAAGCCAAGAGCAGTACCAATGTACACAACTGTGTGTGTCAGACTGGAAAACCTTCATGTGTTTTGACTGTGCCAGTTTAACTCTCAGTTACCTGCTCCATTCTGGGGAGGGAAGTGGTCTGTCACATGCAGCCTAGAACATTCTGGTAGTGCAAGCTGCCTATAAGTAAATGATACACTGATATTATTTTGAGAAGAGCTTAGTACTGCTCTATTTAGAAGTTAAATGACATCCTAGAGCATAAAAGCTTACATCTACAAAGAGCTATCAGATCATCTACTCTTGACTCCCTCTGTATACCAAGCACTGCATTTTGCATATGATCTACAAGATGAAAGGTTTTTAGGCTTTAATTTGAGATGAATTGCTGCCTGCTTGCAGCAAACCATCTTCATAAACAGCATAGCTCTTAATTAGGAATTTTGTGTTTTATTTCTACCCAAATTCTGTGATCATTGACTGTAACAAGCAAGAAAAAGAGTGCAGGAATATCTTAAATTCCCCGGCTAGTTGTCAGAAGATAGTAAAGATTTTCTTTCGTGTTTCCTACATATAAACGGTCATTTTTCCAGGACTGCCATGAAGTGTTTGTGGAGCTACTGTACTAGTTTGCCCTGTAATGGGAGTTCATTCAAAGGCCATGCTGTTTCAGGACAAGCATCAGTAGCAATTACCACTTCCAGCTTTTCTCTAGAAGTGTGAGTTTATGTCAAGGGCTCCAAAGTCAGACTGCTAGCCTGGGCTTCAGGCACAAAGAGGCATCAGTTATTCTTAGTTTCCTGTGTCACAGTTCTTGATGTTGAACTTTTAGGTAGAATTTCCACTCTATTTCTGACAAACAAGTTGTGGGACTGCCCACTTGAAAAAATTAAGCCAACTGCAATTATGGAGATTTTCAAACTCTGAGGAAATGGTATTTCATGTCTGCTGAGTCCTGTTACTTCACTACTGTAAAACATATCATGCAGCAAGAGCTTTAAAATAAATCTGAACAACTTATATGGAGTTTAGAAATCATTGCTTACTTTAGTTGGGTAGCTATACTATAATTCATTCAGATTATCAGGGAGCAAGCCCTACTGCATGTAGCTCTACAGAACAAAAGATAACCATCAAATTAGTTCCAAAATAGTAGTTGTTTCTGAAATATTCAGTGTATAAACAAGTTGTGCATCTGGTTCTGTGCTTCATGTAGTTGTAAGTCTGCTCAAATTATATTAGAAGATTGGAGTGTGGATTTCTCCAGGTATCAGTCACACTGATTTGGGTGCTTGTAATCCTGTGATCCTACATTAAATAACTATCATGTTGGAGTACCTTGGGAAAGAATAAGGAGTTTCCCTATGGTGGTTCCTCAGCAACTCAGCATATGAATAGCCTGTAGTGATCCAGCTGCTGATCCAACTCTCCATCCTTCTTGCAAAGCTCTAAGAAGTTTCCAAAAGCTATTTATTCTTTATGGAATATATGGTAAAAAAGATTTTATGTCTATGTCTTTGTGATGGTCTGTTATTGGTGACAGTGCATATGTAGTATGGAAAAAATGTGATTTGAAAAATTATGAAGGATGAGGTTTTGTGCAGTTTTTCTGATTTTGCTCTGAGTGAAATTTTACAAGTGTGGACTTTTTCTTGCTTATTTGCACTGTCAGTCACATAAATGGAGATCTTGATTTAATACAAAATCTTAGAGCTTATATACTTTAGTGATAAAAAGCATGTCTTTGGGTGCACTCTTGAATTGTTCATCAGTACGTACGTCATGTGGTTGCTAGAAGTGACAGTATTTATTTCAGATGAAGAAATGAATTAAATACTGGAATGATTTCTGTTATTTTAATTATTCTTAGATTCAGAGTGTGATATTTAAATGACCTTTTCTTGGTATAGCATTTTTCTATCAGCTGTCACTTCATAATGCTACAGAGCACAGCTACACAGAACATAGTCTTGTTTGAATTTTTGGCAAGTCATTGTTCCTAGCAAGCGACTAAATCAGAAGGGCAGATTTTCACAAAGCTATTCAATAACTCCACCCACTTCTTCAAACCATTCCAGGTTTTCCCTCAGCATCTTCTATACGCAGGCAATATTTTAAGGTTAAAAAGAAATTGCATTAGTTTGGTTTCTAAGAAATGGAATGGGAAGTGGGGAATATATAAAAGGTCATTATATAATATTCTCTTCCAAAGCTGAAGTAAGTGACATACAAATCTGAAGTAAATGAGAAATTCTTCCTTATGTGAATTGGTGTGTGTATGTTTATGTTATTTAGTGTCTTAAAAAAAGTCATGAAAATATAAAATATACTGAAAGTGGTTCTTATAAAGCGAGATCATCCAGGAGAGCTGGCCACTGCAAACTTGCAATACATACACAGATACATCCATATATAGGAGCTGCTGCTTTTTTGCCTTCTTGTTCTTGAACTTCACTAAGAGCTTTCAATTGCTCTGACATTTTCAGCCAAGGAAGTAATAGTTGTTGCTGAGCAGTATTCTGTAGGCAATTATCTTATCTAATCATTGGAGCAATCCCCGCTAGAAAGGAACCAATACGATCAAGTTAAATCATTACAGGAAGGCATGAGAAACAGAGGGACACACAGAGGAAAAAGGGGCTCATCTCATTAACGGGAGCCTGTGCTGCAGGGTTCAGAACAGAGGACAATGAAGTTAGCCTGCAAGACAAAGCTGTGGAGTTGCCTCCTGTACTTGGTGACAGGCCTGAATCATCTCTTCCAGAGCCTATTATGGCTGTGGTGTGAGGCACCTGCAGAATATGTGCCAAAACTAGGCTGGGAGCACAAGTTTTTCAATAAGCTGTCACCTCTCTCTCTCCCTTCACCCACCCCTCTGGTTCCCAGTGGGAGAGGAGAAGCCATGCTGAAGAACTAGGCTGGAAAATAGTCAGGTGATGGCAAAAGGAATCAGATACAGACACCTTACTGTTACCAACTTCCTGAGCCTTGCATGATTCAGCTTTAGGCAATTCCTAAAGAGCATTTATTCTTTTTCCTAGTACTGATTTTACCCTAATGACCTCTAAAAAATGGCATCATTGGGATAGGTAAGTCACCTTATGATAATCATCAGCAAATACATTTATAAAATATCTCTTTGAAAGTATTTCTTCCTATTTCTGCTCTAAAAAGAAAGATATGGATTTCGTTTTGGTTCATTCATCAGTAAGCAATGAAATGAATATTGCCAAAATTAGCTACTCACTTGCTCTCACTGGTGAGTCAAAAGATCAAGCCAGGACTGGTTTGAATTTCTAGACTTGGTATGGTACCTTAAAAGTCTGTATTTAGAAGTCCGTGTTGTTTTAATGCTACTGGAGTGTCCTCAAAGGCTACACATTTGTTTAAAAAGAGAATGAAAGCACTTGTTTGTGCACACGCACACAGACAGTGTTAGAACTTGGATGACATAACGTGTAGATGACAAAGCATTTGCAAAGGAGAGGGTTTTACACACCCCACAAACAGACAGGGCTTGTGTGTGCGTGAGCATATTATGGGTACCATTGTTATTGTTAGGGCCTGATCAGGAGACCTGATCAGGCCTTTTTATACTAGACACAGCACAAACACAAGATAGAAGCTTCCTCAAAAGAAACCAGGCAGGTTCACAGTGGTTGTGTCTGTGCTGTAGGGTCGAGGTCTGTCCCGTGCAGCCGTACTCCGGCTTTTTGGGTACAAACTTCACCATGTCTCAGTCACAGAAAGGGAGATTTGTGAGGCCTCTGGTGTGGTCTGAAGGTATGGTCTCCTGGTTTTCCCTGTCAGGTGATGCACAGAAGTGCAATGCTTCTCCCTTTGTGCTCGGGTCAGGGCTGAGGGGGAAGATTGGCCTGTTTAACAAACTGAACAAACAGGGATAAGTGCATAGTCAAGAGGTTTTCTTCCCTTATTTACATGGCTCTGAAACAGTCAGGGACCAGAACCTCTGGGTGTGCCAATGTGTGGGAAAATGACAAGACTGTCATTTCAATTTCTAATATTTGGATCTGAGAAAGAAGATAACCTTCCATTGGCTGCAGATCAAGTCTGTTGAGTTGGGATTTGATCTAACTTCTTCAGCACCTTCTTGCCAAGTACCTTATGTGGAAGATCTATTTTAATATTTTACTTCTGTACTTTAATTTAGAAGGCATAAGTCATGGTCTGTGCAGCCATAATGTGATGGAATGATTTCCCAACAAATGAAAAAAATCTTTTATTTGGTGTAATGTAGCTGTTGCTGAATATAGCTGTTACAGGTTGAGTGATATTCCAAAGGCTGAGATAATAAAGTCTTTATCTGGCCTAAGGAAACAGCCCTGGTGCTGTATTTTGTAGCTTCCATTGGAGAAAGAAGGAGCTAATAGGTTCCAGGGAAATAAAAGGAGCATGGATTTGATCATGTTCATGGGAAGTAGACATAAAGTATCTGAGGGCTGGACACCCTTCCAAGTCCCCTCCAGTTCTTTATTAAAAAGTGTGTTTCTGATTATTTCATTTTCTTGCATGTCTTATCTCCAAAAAATGGTGCCAGGATTTTGGCCAAGTACTGATATAATACAAAAACTCTTCAGTTAAAAAGCTTGCAGACAAAATTGAGTACTAATAAACTGTCTCAAGGCTGCATATGCCTCTGTATGGATAAATAACTTTTCACACATAAACTGCTGCCTGTGGAGACTTAATTAAGGTGGGTCGTTAATATGCCTGAGTGGTATTTTTTCATTATCTTCTGTGAAAGGTAATGTGGAATGATTATAGAAATTACAGGGAAAGAGGAGGGCAGTATATTCTTAGGCATTCATCTGTTTACGTTGTGGTAGCATTTGATAGTTCTGGCAAAGGGCTGCAGGATTTGGGTACCGAGTTTTAGGTACCAATTAGGTACCTATTCTTGGATGTAACAGAAAAGACCAAATATACAGTGCATACACTTAGAACAGTCAGATGGGTGTGTGGCTGTGTAGCTCTCTGTCCTGGTGTGGGTCAGGCATACTTTCCCTTCCAGATGTCCCCTCAGGCACGTTGCAGGTAAGATTGCATTTAGCTGTTTGTTCACTCGCCAACACGCTCCCCAAAAGGCAAGAGTTTGTGTCTGATTGTTTAAGACCTTGGTTCTGCTTTGAACACGTCTAGTTCCCTTGGAAAAACATTCTCTACGTCCCCATCCCCCTTTAGAGAAAACAAGTGAACTATTCATGCAAAAAAGTGTGTGTGTGGTTGGGAGAGTGGGGGGGCGAGCAATGCCACCGACAAACCCTATTGAAATGCACTGGCTGTTCATTTACATTCACACTTTTTTTAATAAAAATGTTAACTAATGATGTTAAATGCTTTGCCAAAGGTCCTGGCGGGTCAGTTGCCGAAGTGCCATTTCTGCCTAATTAGGGCTCTTGTGGCAGCCCAGGGGCCTCCTGATGCAGTGGGTGACAAGCCGGGAGCTGACAGCTTCAATCGGCTCCAACAGGAAGGTTGGGCTGGTCATGTTTTCTAACTCAGCCAGGTGTTAGCTGAATGTAGGGGGGGTCTTGGCCAGACCTGAGCATTCGTTTGATCTTCCTTTCTTTTGCTTGCTCTATTTTGAGCTCTTCCCTTTGCCTGTCCCGTCTTGTGTCAAGGTCAAGAATGAGCTTGACTAAATCAGCAATTTCATTTATCTCTGGGAGATCATTAGCAGTACTTCTCCCTCCCCTTCCCAAATAAACCTTAGGCACTGGTGCAGAAACAGCACTGGTTCCAGAAACCAGGCACTGGCCAGTCCAGATATGAAAAAGACAAGGAATAAATGCAGATCTTTCCATAAATAAAGTCTTTTCTCCTTCTTTGTTGCAAACCTTTTCTTTTTATTAATGTATAATAAATATCTTCATCAAAACACCCTGAGTTGCACTCAAAACCATAAAATGCCTCCCCAGTCACAAAAAAAAACGCCTAGAACATGTTTAAAATTTTATTTCATCACTACTGTAGTAAAAGCATTTTCTTAAAAACAACAAAACCAGAATAAATTAAGTTTTCCTTTGACCTCACCTGTTCCTTAGTAGCACGCTGACCATATTCATATGTGGCCACATGCTTTTGATAGTTGGGCAGTTTTAGGTGTCTTGACAGCTGATGTCTGTGAAATCAGATCATCCGCATATCGGGGAATGGGCTTTTAAAAATAGATATCCTCACTTGGTCGATCAATAATAGCACTTTGACTTCAGCTCAGTTATGCTAGTTTATGTTAACTGAGAAGGTACCACTTAAAACATAAACACGTGGCTGACTGTTGTATAGGTGAGGATTTCAAAATGCTTTACCACAGAATGGCACAAAGCATTAGGCTGATCAAGGTTGAAATAATTGACTAGATTTCTGGAATCTAAGATGAGTCTAATTTTCAGAAGATGTTCTGGTTTTCAGATTTTACAACTGGATTTCAGACTGCTCCACTTAAGCTGATGACTTTGTTCCCTAGTTACAAAGTTCCTATGTGCAGGAATTGCTTTGGCCCCCGGAATGAAACCACTGCTGAAATAGAAGGTAGCAGTTGAATAGTAACAGATAACTGAGTAATAATGTTCAATAATATTAATGACAGGAAACAATAAAGGAAATTGTATCACTTGATAGCTGCAGTCAAAATGACAGGGTGTGGTTTTGTTTGGCTTGTTTGTTTTTTTTATTAAGCAGGACTGTAATAGGAAGCAGTTGCATCCGTTCTTATTAATGATGTTAAACACTTGTATTTGCCCTTGTCGCTGATCCAAAAGACAACTCAAAAGAAATTCAGCTCTGGAGAAAACAAATACTCTTCTGTTGTATTCAGCAAAATTGTAGCTATGAAACAGTAGAAAATTGGAACTGACAGCTGAGAAGCAGTTATACTTTGAGAGCAAGAACAATTGAAATGCAATTCCACTCCAATATTTTATTAATTTTCACTGAGGACAACTATTATAGCAGCAAGACATTCCAAATAGGAAGAACTAAAAGTTCTGTTACATAGTTTATTAGTACAATATTCCTATCTTTTCAAAGAGATTGATATTAAAATAGGAAGGTAATGGTGGGACATGCATTTCTTTCAGGAACTAGAAAATCTAATGAATCACATTAGTTAATATCTTGCATGATTCACTTTCTAGCTCTGTAGCTCACATCTGATTTTCATTGCATTGTCATAACAAGAAGTTGGCCTGTGGGACAGTTGCTGGGTAGGTGGCAAGCCCATGGGGTCATTTCCAGAGGGGACGTTGTTTTCTTTTGAAATGACCTTTTTGGAAAAGTAGTTTTCATTGTATTATGAATGTAGAGCTACTTCTTGGAGTTGAAGAGCATGAAGCAGAATGCTTGCTGTTCCTGTATGGCTAATTTCCTGTAATCTAAAGGAATTTTAGCTGCCTTTTAGTAATGTTTACTGGTTTTGGAAACTTGGTGACCATGACAGTAAACAGACTTTTTGCCAGATAGGTCCAATGGGAGCATTATTATTATGCAAATGTGCACTAATAATACCAAAAATACCAATTTGATGACATCAAATCATAATTTTCTGCGTTCTGTCCTCTCTTTTCATAGTAGTTTGACTTGGTGTCTACTGGCATAAAATATACAGATCCTCAGCAGGCTTCAAAAATGCTGAAAGAGCAGGTAGGTGATTTCTGTTGCACACTAAAAAAATTTATTTTCTGTTCTTGTGATACCATACAAATCAGTTATTGAAAAACATGTACACATCAAATACACATTTAAAAAACCTTAAAGTGGAGTTCCTGGAAAGGTGAAGCTGCAGTGAAAAGTTATTCAAATGATGAAAACAGTAATAAAATGCAGAGCACCATGAAGATAATGCTTGGCTTTTTTAAAAACAGTTAGTGAAATCTGCCTTTGTCTCCCTATTTTATTGTGTCCACTACTTGCAGCACATCAGATAGCATAAAATAATTAATGATTCCTAGGAGAGGTATGTGGGGAGGGCCAGGCTGCTCCACAAGCACATTGTCTCTTGTGCTGTGCTGCTCTGGGAATATGCCCAGAAACTCCAAACTATGTAGGTAGGGTCATGTTAACCTGCAGCACACATCAATCCAAGTGTCCTGCCTTGTAGTTTATCTTCATAAAGTAGATGAAGTGCATTGAACCAAAGACAGAGAATCAGGTTTTGCTGTGAGTTTCCTCTCCATTTGTAAAACTCAGAAATGTTTCTTCTCCAGTTTACTCCTTAAGCATTAAATGCATGTCCAAGCTGAATATTGCCGTTGCAAAAGTTAAGTTGCTTCCTTTCTTTGTGACGAGCTAGTTTGTGTGTATTGTTCTGAGAAGTTCTTTCATTATTTCTTATTCATTGTTGCAATTTTTCCAGGTTGGTTGGTTGGGATTTTTTCATGGAGGAAGAATAACCCCCTTTGTTGATGTGTTTTGTATATGCATCTGCAATAAAGTTGTGGTTAATTTACCCAATCTGACCAACAACAGGAAGAAAAGATAGGCACAGGTAGGAAGAGCACTGCTCAGAGCCATTGCTCTTGCTCCTGCAAGGTAGATCTGAGTGTTTCTCACAACTGGTGCTTATTTTAGACTATAGCTGTCTGTTAGGGGTAGTCATGACCTTGGAGATACAGTGTGTGTTGGGAGTCCTTCCTGCTCTCCCCAAGTTGCACATCAGAGGAAAGTAGTGCCAGTCACCTCCTTAATAGAGTATTTCTAATTCTTTTGCAGTTTAGGGCAGGAACAAACTGAGAGGCCTGATCAATGACCCATGAATCCAGTGAAGATTCACCCACTGACCTGCAGTTAGCAATGACTCAAGGCTTTCATGATTCTATATTTTTCCACTCTTTTCATGTTTTCAATCTTTTATTTCTGTCTTCATATCAGACCAGTAGAATCCATCTGTTAAAGCTAAATACAGTGACATGAGGTCTGAAAAGGTCAGGAGCAGAACAGATTTCTTTCCTCCAGATGGAAGCCTTAAAACAACAGGGAATAATTACATATAAATGCAAGAATACTCAGGTAACTGATCGGATTTTATCTGCCTGATCCTTGCATGATGCGAATAGAAGATCGACCTGTCCCTGAACTCTCTTGGCAGCTTCACGGAATGACTTAAACGAGATCAGCTAAAACGATTATACTAGATGGGTTTTAATGATTAGTCAAACCAATTTATCAGCTTGTTTCTCATTGGTACTTTCATTCCACCACGATACACAGGCTGACTTTACAGACTGGCTGCGTCTTGTTGACAAAACAGTTTAAAATTTTGGAGGTGCAGCTTTTGGGTTTAAGTGATGAGTTTGCTTCATGAAATACCTGTGCACGTGACATGCATGTTGTGATACGTGAGCCATAGGCAGTCATGGAGTTAAGCTGCTGGAATTCTTCTTGACTTCCTAAGAATGAATTTTTGGCAGAGTTAGGTTAAAATTTTAGAACGCTTAACACTAAAGCAGGCTGGAGCCTTCCCAGGTCACAAAAACATTTATTGTAGTAAAGACAGGGAAAATCCAGTCCAAATATTCCCACTCTAATCTTGAGAATCTGGATAGATGAGAATGAAAAACCAGGAGTGCTTCGTTGTCTTCATCTAAACTTTAGGGGGTCTGTTGAGGAAAGAGGATATTCCAGCTGAACATAATAGAGCAAATTCCAGAATGATTAGAGACCGTGATGTCTAATTAATTAGCTTTTGTGGTAGTTAATTAAGTGGTCAAGAGTAGTATAGGAGGCAATAAAGTCTGCTTCTAACATTTAGCAGAGCCAAAGGTTATGTATAGGGTTCTGATAGTGATGTAATTCCATTACACTGCAAAACTTGCATAGAAACACGTTCATTAATATGGTTTAAGATTTGTAACATAAGAATGACAGTCAGGCCCATGGAAAAATCTTGAAGTGAATACTTGGGCAAAATTACCATCGATAGACCCGTGTTCTGAATTAGTCTCACAGATACCTGTCCTTGGGATTTAAAATTCTACTTCCTGTCAGTAAAATGACCAGAGCGTAGTCCAGAGGCAGAAAAACTTTTGCCTCATGAGGAACAAAGACGAGAATTTTCTGCTATTTTTAGCAGCTTGCATGTTGTATATAAAAATAATAATAATAAAAAGTGAACAGGTGTATTTCTAGGATTGCTTCTTACATTCTAAAATTCTTACATTTTACATTCTTACAGTCTAAAATTCTGGGGTTTTTTTAGTGAGTCGCTAGTGTTTCAAGTTGTAAAGACAATAAGGCTTGTGACTATAAACCAACAGGATCTCCAGAACCTTTGTAAGATTGCTTGGGATAGCACTGTAAAATCCTTGACATAAGGTTTAAATTTCCTGCCTGTAGTCAGTAAGCTGAAAGCACAGAATGTTCCTGATAGCAATTCAGATGTCACTGTTGACAATTCACTGTTGACGAACTGTCTTCCAGCCTTTATTTTTGTGGGATGATAGCATGAAGATGGCGAGTGCCATCTTATTTGACAGTGGGATTAGATACAGGTGAACAGTCCTGGCATCTAAGTTCAGTCTCCTTATGAATAAATGGGAAGAGGGAGATTTTGACTTCATCAAAAATCATCCTTAGTCTTCCTGAGGACAGCCAGGTCAGATACCTAAGGCCTCCTCCTCTCTCCAGAAGGTTCTCCTTCATGTAGAACAACAGATTGCACCAGTGTTCAGTGTCCACGTTTGAACGTCTACGAAGCGTGCAGCCATCATGTCGCTGGGACCCAATCGTGAGTGGGCTGAGTACACACACACTTTCCCAGCCCACATACGATGCTATAATGCTGGCTTAACAGGGTTGCACATCAGATGGCACACTTGGGTCCTGCAGGGACAGAAGGCAGAGGTCTACACGGAGCGAAAACAGGAAGAAATGAAGTGGGTGGAAAGAGCAAATCAGGTGTCCATCACCCTACAATAACTTGTGTGGAATGGGTAAGTGCTAACAGGTGATACCAATCCTGTACCTTTTCCATACAAACACTTTCCCAAGTATGTGTGGTTTTTCCATTTCTCTATCCAAGGCAGAAACTGCACAATGTTCCCTTTTCACTTACCTGTCTTTTTATTGAGATCTTCTGCAGCTTGTGGTAATACGTTTCTTTTCTTTCTTCTTTCTCTTTTATTCACAGTTAAAGACTTGTTCTGTATCTCCAAACCTTTCTGATAGATTCCATAGAGAAGAAAATGATTTAGGGGAAAAACCTTTGAATGCATTTTTTAAAAAAATATTAGGACTAAAGCTACCTTAAAACTCCCTGCAGGTTTAATAAGAGTGCCTGTTAAATTTTCTGGGTATAGAAGAATAATTTGCTAAACAAAATCCCTGCAATCGTACCTTGGTTGCCTATCTTTTTTTTTTTTCTTCCTTTTAAACTTCAGAATAAATGAAAAATTGATCTGTATGGTCACTGAAACATTAAATTGTCTTATCTGTCGCTTGTTCAACACTGGCTTCTTAAAAGGGAAAACAACAATCACAATCAGCAGTTTCTCAGTGCCTAGAGAAAATAGAAGCTATAAATGGACAGATGAATTATGTGCTTCCAGTGGTTTTCAAGGGAAGCATTTACTGAGGGAGAAAATTGTTTTAATCTTATAACAACTAAGGAGTGTAGAGTTTGTAAAAACACGAAACACCTACACATAAACTTAATTTTTGTTGCATAGGAACATATACAAAGTAGCTTTCAACAGAAATGGTTGGGGAAACAAGCTCTTTCATTGTTGGGTATGCTATTTTATATCTTTAACAAATCTCTGTGAGGCACTCAGGGAAACCTAAACACAGCGGGTTAGTTGAGTGTTCAGCCTTTACAGTATTAAAAAAGAAATAGGAGTGAATCTTCTTTTAAAATGGAAATAAGTAGAAATTTTGGTCATGTGGTGTGTAGCTTTGCTTTCCCTATTTTGAAAGAGTGAAGCAAAGAATAGGAGGAAGCTAGAATCAAACCCAAAGAAAGAGCAGCCTCCACAGTCTTGTTTTTCATATCCCCATCCCGTGTTTATTTCTAGATTTTGCTAAGGATCTACGGAGCAAAATACAGAGTTGCAAACCTGCCAATAGTAGGCATGGATATCCTCTTTTCTTTGATTAATTAATCCTGGCCATTAGAGAACCCTCTCCCTCCTTTTTTTTCCTCTTGTCCAGCTGTTTTATATTCAACAGCAGAAGGAAACCAAATAAATTTTGGAGGAGGGAAGAAATCAGAAAGCTTTCAAGAATGAAATTTGTCATTATCTTTTGGAGGAACTAAGTAAATAAAATACTAGGCATCCAAAGTAATGTAGACTATCAGTTAATGAAACCAGAAATGTAATCTCTGAATTCTTTGTTATGAATAAGAATCATAATCTGATCCTTAAAATTAATCTCTTTTTTGACTGCGAATCTAGAAGCCAGGTAAGCCTAAGTAGAGTTTCCCCTTTTATGAGCATTGTAATGTTACCACCCAGTGTAATGTTGAAATTTTCTTATGGCTGCCCTCTGTGCTGGTGTGGGAGAACTGCTTAACCTGCTAGAAATGCTGGGGGGAGAGGGGAGGAAGAGGAGAGAAGATTGTTGAGAACTGGGAAGTGAGGATGTTCCTTTGTTTTAGTTCTGGTGTGAGCAGAGCAGAGGACACAAAGGCAACCTGCTATATAAAACATTGGGTTTTGCACAAGATGGCTTTTCTGCCAAACATTTCCAATAACATTTTCCCTTCTATGTGGAAGCAGATGGATGCATTACTCAGAGTTGGGCTGGAAATGTAGATCCTGTTCCTTCTTCCACTGATGTTAAAGTAGATGTGTATCAACTATTGATAGAGCTGTGAGAAAAAAATGAAAAAGGAGAAGTGAACTAGTGGGAATGTTTTTAGAAGGGGAGTTTTGTTCTGGAGAACTCGTTAAGGCTTCTTAAGCCCTTCTTGCTTGCAGGGTACAACTTCACAGAGAGCTGAAATGCCAGGCTCGTTCCCATCTGGTTTGTTTTGATGAAGCCATGTTGTGGGTGGCCGGTACAGCCCAAGACTCCACTGGTACAATTGCTTTGAGGACTGAGTTCAGTTCCTTTAGGGTTAGTGAAGTAACTCTAACAAAAGCCACTTGTAGCTCATGGTAGCACATTTGAAAGCATTTGCATTGTTCTAAAGGCAGTGAGTGGAATATTATGGGTGAAATGTGGCAAATAAAATTAAGGAGTTGTGGGAACAGGAAAGCTCAAGTTCTTGGACTCTCATGGAAACTGGTAACTGGGGATTCAGAGCTCACATGGAATTTTGGCAGTTGTTTTTACTGCTGAATGCCTGGGTTCATTTGACCAAAGGAAGAAGGAAAGGGTGAACAATATCTGCAGGGGATAATTTTTATTTCACTTCCATCAGAAATAGCAGCCAACAACAGTAGCTGACTAGAGAGGAAAATACTTAGAGCAAGCAGAGAGATGTTCTGTTCTGCAGGATGGACTGCTGTAGAAGGTGAAGTGTGGGGTTAATTGATGACTTCTCTGAATACTCATACAGTCTTCTCACGTGCTGGGGGATGGGGTTATTGATGCACCTTCCTGTCTTTGAAACATACTTTGAATTCTTAATGTATTTGACTCTTCGTTTTCATATCTTTTTTACAACAAATTGCTACTGCTTACTGCCTTACATTATGAATAGCAAAACTTACATATTCCATTAAAAAAGTTCTAGCATGAATTAGTACTTTGTTTTAAGCAAAATGTCTGCTTGGGATTTATCCACTGTCACATACAAAATGACATTATTATTATTTTAATTGTGTTTCATTACTTGGACTAGGATGGACTGTATATTGTTTCTTACGTTTGTTGTGTTTGCACCTCTAGAGGTAATGAAATAAAAAAAATGCACAAAGAAGATTTTCCAGCCTAGCAGATGTTTAGGGTTCAGTACATAAAGAATAAATGCAATTGCACATTACTAAGAGAAACCCAAGCAATGTAATAGGAGTGACCGATCTTTAAGATCAGAAGTCGTTCTTACATGTAAGGACTGTGATTTTCATGTGTAGTGAAAGATTTAATGCCTTAAATAACAGATGTCTGTGTTCCAACATATACAATACTCTAAACAAATTGTGGTTGTCAATGGAGAGTCTGCCAAAGGGAGTTCTTCTTTCAAATAAACCATAAAAGCCTAATTATTGTAAAGTCACAGCCTATCTAATTCTTTCCTCAGCCTCGTTTTAGTGGATTTTTTTGGCTGTATTTGTTAGGAAGATTGTTAAGATGTGCTAATTTGTTATGCCTTTGTGCAGTGCTGTTCCTGGTTTGATGGGAATCCTACAGAGGATCACGTGCATGGTGGAAGCTTGCTGTATCTGTCAGTGTGGAATAAATGGTACACAAGACCATATGGAAGCTCTCTGCATAGAGGTATTTCTCAGTTCTTGGTCTTCCTTGGCATAGTTCTAAAGGTGATGAAAAATCAGGCCAGAGACAGAAATGTTAGGAAATAAGCAAAATTGCTGTTAACATGCCTGTCAATGAAATGTGGTGGGAAGGTTGACGATGAGGAAGGGAATTAAACATGTGGAAGAATCCAGAAAATCAGAGTTTGTAAGTAACTGCAGCCTCGAGGCTTTTAATATGTCAGTCACTGGCCTTCTGTACTGAGAATGGCTAAAATGTTTACGGTGCTTTTTTTGGGTGGATGACATTTAAAACTTCAGCAATGAAATATCTGCCTTTTTCATTTTAACTAACTGCATACAAACGTTTATTTATGAAATGTAATTTTTTGATTGCCACAAAGAGAGACTCGTAAGTAGGCATAAATCACTTCACAAGTGTTACCTTCACTATAAGTACTCCCTTATTGCTTTTATGTTCTGTAATCAAGGGGAAAAAAAAAGAATTCATGTGGTCGTTTCTATGTCTTCAAGAACTGACCAATAACGTGTAAGGGAAAAAGTAAGGTCAGCAAAAGGTTTCTTGAGGAAATATCCTCCAGATCTCCAAGTCCTATCATCTCTTTCTCTTGCAGAAAGCTAAGCCTATAAATACAGACCTCTTAAGTCTCTGGTCTTCAGGCATGTGGGATTCCATGTGCTGGGGCAGGCATTTCTGTGAAAGGTTAGGTGGTGAGCATACGTCCAGGCATTAAAGAGCTGAATCCTGCAGCACATCGCCTTAAGAGGGGAGCATGGCTTCTAGCGGGGCTCCTGTCAGCTCTGGGTCCTGCTAAACAGCACATTCCCCAGCTGCAGTGCCAGCACCATGACCTTTCTTTTGCTCCTTGACCCACACATCAGATGCAGCTGGTCAGATAATCACAGAGCGAACTGACCACCTGCATCTGATGTGTGGGATCCAAAAGTGGGAGAGAAGCCACGGTCCTGCCATCTAAAATGTGCAATGCCGGCAGTGACGGAGTGTGGTACAAAAGAATGAGTCAGTGCATGAGACTTGACAGGTCTGCTTGAGAGCACAGCTGGGGATTCACCAGATCCCAGAGCACAGGGAATGGGAAGGGAAATGCTCTGTGGTGCTGCCAGTTCCCCCTCTCTGCAGAACAATCCTTAGAAGTCTGTTTCTGCGTGCATAACTTAGCAGCCTATCTAATGAGACTTGTGCTGCAAACGCTGCTGCTAAATATCTTACAGATAGTGTGAAAAGAGCTTTTGGCCTAAGAAACCATGATTTTTAGCCTCTTCCCCCTTTATTTCTTAGAGAGCTCTTGTTAAGTGTTCAGGTTTTGAGTCAATGTTATCAAAGCTACATGTTTTGACAGGTTCTCTCCTGTGTGTGTGTATATGGAAAGGTTCTTCATGTACCTCCTAAGTTGAGAGATATAATTTGAACAGAGAAAATTATGGTTCATAAAGTGCTCTTGTTAGGTGACATGACTATGCTTAGTCCACTGCAGGACAGCCTACACAGAGAAATGCATATTTCCATACAAATTACAGTATACTGCAGCCAAGAGATCAATTAGAATGTCTGCGACCAAGAACTCTCAAGTGTCTCCATTCAGTCTGCCATTCAAACGAGACGAGAAATGCGTTCAATTGGTGTAAAGAATTTGAACTCTTTCAGGGAATGTGTAGAGACTGCTGGAAAGTGGCATTCCCCGCGGGGTGGGACTTGCAGATTCTGTGAGATCCAGCAGGGAATTTTAAGGGTTCTGTAACCTAACATTTTGTCTCCCGTTGAGAGAAAAATTGCAGAACCTGATGAATATTGTGGAAGGAACGAGGATTTTTCATTGGCCCAAGGTAGCTGACTATGCTGGCTCTATGTCATGTGTGATGTCGGTCAACTTGATCATCTGAAGCCCACACTATATTTCATCTGAAAGGAACTCAAAGGACTTTGCAAGCTGTGTTGCAGATATAGCACCAGCATCTCTGGTGCTGAAATGTGGGTCTTCTGGAATGAAACATCACAGGAATGAGATGTCATAACTGTTGAACTAAGTATAGTAACAGTTCACAGATCCAGACAGGAAATTCAGGTTTAAGACTCCTTGAAAATGTAGAAGTGTATATTTTCAGGGCAGCAGGGTATGATATTGTCTACTCTTTTGATAACTGCCTTGAGATACTAATTTGACCAGAAGTTGTCAAAAACTGTGTTTAGCAATTCAAAATGCCTACCTTTCATCAAGATGATCTAAGATCTCTCCCTTTGACTAGAGCTGTAATGTTCCTTACTGAAGTCAATGGAAAAGCTTCAGTAACACAGCAGCAGAATGCAGTAGGAGACATGAAATCTGTCCCAGCTTTCACTTGCCAAATGAAGTCACTGAAATGGAATAGAATTCAAATGTGAAGAATACCTCTAATAGTTATCTCTAATACATTATATGGCAGTTAATAACATTATAAATAGTTTGTACTTAAAATAGAGAGATGTTCATATGCATTATAATTTTCTTTAAATATACTGTTCCTATAGTCTTTTTTTATTTTCTTCACTGAGTGATTTGTAGCATTTTTGCTCCATGTTAAGCAAACATGCTTCTCCCAGTAGTTAGTGAAACATTTATTTCATGGCTAGCTTTTCCCCTTTAAAAATATTCTTTGTAGGAAAGATGTTAAACTTAATAATTGTTATAAAGGTACTGATTAAAAGAGAAATTTTATTCAGAGGCAGAATTTTTTTCATTCATGATTTATTAAGGGTTTCCCCAGGCACAGAATTGGTAAAGTAAGTCTCATAAATTGTTGAGAAGGGGCAGAGTTCACAGGCATTTCCTTTGGAACTCAGAGATCCAAATTCTCTCATAAGCTTTTTATGTTGGCTGCTGTCCCAAAAGTTTCATAATGTTTTAGGGAGCATCTTCTTGCTCGTTTTGGTATCTGTTTACAAAAGCATTATTTTTAATGATTGCATGACCTGCCGAGCGTCCAATTTTGAACAGTGTTTTTCTTAAGGGAAATGAGAGCTCATTTCTGGTAGGAACTGGCTTGGGTTCAATATTAAATATGGGTTTGCAGCAAGAGTGGCCTAAGATTCTAGGAAGTAATTGGTATTTAGCATCTTGGACAATTGACTAAGGGTCAAAATCTTTTACTACAGATCTTTCATGCTGCAAAAACCTCCTGAAATCTTAGAAGAATTGGGGGATGATTTTCTTGGAGAATTCTGGGGAATAGAGAGTGCAAGACTGTCAAGTGCGGACTGCAGTGTGCTGGGAGACAGGGTGTGCGAAAAGGCTCTGGGGTGCTGGTGGGCTTAGGAGCAGGCTGTGGGGTGCTGGTGGGTTGAGGAGCATCATGCAGGTAGAATTTGAGAGCACCCAGCTCTCCAGGGCAGGCAGGGGCTGGGTGTGCAGCCGTCTCCCAGAGCTAAGGTCTACAGCGAGCACTCAGATTTCCGCAGGAGGTGGTGGCTGCAGGGTGTCTCAGCTCAGTGTACTCACTTGTCTCCTGTTACACATTCGTGGTGCACCCACCGCGGGTTTTAGGCTGTTGTGCAGGGCCCTGGTCCTTTGCCGTCTACTGCCCACGGCTGCCTGGACTGGGCTCCGGGGAGCGGGTCATTATAGACAGCAATCGGACGCCCTCCTCTGGAGTGCTGTGCCCAGCTACATTCAGGAAGCTGAATATATAAAGGTAATATAAACTTGTATGTTTGTATATACACACATGTATACACATGAATGTGTTTTACAAGTTTATATATAGATGTATGTATAAGTGCCAGAAGGACAGCAGATTTGATTTTTTATTACCTTCAGATCAGAAAAATATTTCTTACTACATTCCTGGACATAAGGTAATTGCACTAGTGATGGAGTCAGGAAGACCTTTTTCCATTGAAATGTGATAACAAATACCTGGTATGAGCTTTGAATGCTGTCTTCTCCAAGCAGATTGCTTATTTGAAAGTAACAACCAAGTATCCCTTAGAGATGCTGCTGCAATCCTTGTGAATAAAAGTAAAGACAGCCTTTTAAAGCAAGCTGTTGCTTGTCCACAGTGCAGTAACTGCTGTGAGTCTGTACCTGTGACAGCCAACCAAATCAGGCTCAAATTATCATAGAATCATAGAATCATTATGGTGGAAAGGATCTCTAGGATCATCAAGTCCAACCTTCATCCCAACATCTCCCTGACCACTAGACCATAGCCTCAAGTGCTACATCTACTCATTTTTTAAACCCCTCCAGGGATGGTGACTCCACCACTTCCCTGGGCAGCCTGTTCCAGTGCCTGACCAATCGTAGAATGGTTTGGGTTGGAAGGGACCTTAAAGATCTAGTTCCAACCCCCTTGCCGTGGGCGGGAACACCTCCCACTAGACCATATTGCTCAAGCCCCATCCAACCTGGTCTTGAACACATCAAAAGTACCACACCAGCGTGCTATAGAACACCAGCTGTGTTCCTCTGGGGCCACTTCTCTTCAATATGTTTATCAATGGTCTGGGTGCAGGAGTGGAATGCACCATTAGTAGCTTTGCTGATAATATCCGACTCGGAGGTACTGTTCTCTCTCTTGAAGGACAAGATGCCTTGCAGAGGGACCTAGATAGGTTGGAGCATTGGGCAATGATTAATGGGATTAAATTTAACAAGTCCAAATGCTGGAATCTGCACCTAGGATGTAGTAATGTTGGGCACAGGTATAAATTGGGAGAGGAGTGGCTGGAGAGCAGCCCTGCAGAAAGAGATCTGGGGATGCTGGTTGACAGCAGGCTCAGTGTGCCCTGGTAGGCAAGAGGGCAAACCACATTCTGGGGTGCATCAAACACAGTCTAACCAGCCAGCCAAAAGAGATTATTGTCTTGCTATGTTCAGCATTGATGAGGCTTCACCTTGAGTACTGTGTGCAGTTCTGGGCCCCACAATTTAAGAAGGATGTGAATGCTTCCAGAGGAGGGCAACAAAGCTGGTGAAAGGAATAACCTTTGAGGAATAGCTGAGGACTTTGGCCTTGTCTCACTTGCAGAAAAAGAGGCTGAGAGTTGTCTTTGTAGCTCTCTACAGCTTTCTGAGGAGAAATGCAGAGTGAGGTGCTGAGCTCTTTTCCCTGTTATCCAGTGATGGGATGTGTGAGAATGGTTCACAGCTGTGCCAGGGGAGGTTTAGAGTGGACATTAGAAAGCATTATTTACGGAGTGGCTGGTCAAACACAGGAATAGGCTTCCTAGAGAGGTGGTTGATGCCCCAAGTCTGTCAGTGTGTAAGAGGCATTTGGACAATGCCTTTAATAACATGCTTTAACTTCTGGTCAGCCCTGAATTGGTCAGGCAGTTGGACTACATGATCATGGTAGGTCCTTTCCAACCTGTTCTGTTCTATCCTGTTCTGTTCTATTCTGCCTACAACTTCTGACTTTCCTGGGCAGCACTGACTTCCTAGCACTATGGACCCAGATAATTTTTTTTTTTTGAAAGCAGGATTAGCTATTCAAAACAAGATTGCATGGAAGAAAAAGAAATAGTGAGTTTCTTCTGCCAACTGCTTATCATTGGATTAGCCAGGACCTTGCAGGAGTGTTTCAAAGAGAGGAAATGACTGGCCCTGGGTGAACGTTACACCCACAGTAATCATAATGCTTTTTTTTTTTTCCCTGCAGGAGAGTAGAGAAGACAGAGCATGATCTCACTGTTCTATATGTTGGAAGATCAATCAGTAGAAGCACTGTTTCCTTTGCACAACCTTCCCCTAAATTTCAGATTCTGAAGAGTTTACCTTTTCTAGTGTAGCTCTGTCTAAGACCAGAGCTCTGAGCAAAGCAAGGGAAGAAGTTCAAGAGAGGCTTTCAGTGGGTTGGCCCATAGGGATCCATAGCTGAATACTTAGGATTAAGACAGCAAATTTTTATTAAAAGATAAAGGATTGAGGGAATGACTAGAAAGCCATTTGCTCTTTCTCAAGTCGGAGAAGCAGCTGAACATGAGATCAATAAAGTTATGTGCATAAACACATACACACACACGTATATATATATATATAAAATAATATAGTTATTCTAAGAACTCACCCCTTTTGGATTAAAGAAAATGGAAGGTTGACCATGGTCTACATTAGAAACAGTCCACTATTGAAAGCAAATGAAATACACTTTATCTTGAATAACATCGTTGAAGATTTTTTAACTCTTCTGATTTGACAAGGGAAGCACATTAATTGTTTCCTGTTTTTTTGACACCTTCAGTAAGCACCCTGAAAGCAGAAAGTTGCTACATCATTAGCATAATAGAAATTAAAGCTATGTGAAAACATCCTAGGGGTATTGCATCAGTGTCTTAATAAATATTGTTGTTGATGCACTGAACCACACGATGGCAGTGCATTGTTGGATAAAGACAAGGAATCTGCTCCACTAGTCTGAAAACCAACTTTGCAGGTTATACTTTTACCTAATGCTACAGAAACTTTTCTCTTCTAGGGTCATCGAATCCTAATTTTAGCACAGGAAGGATTTTCCCAAGGATCTGGTTAAATATATCCACAAAGCAGCTCTTTGTGTTGTTACACAAGCTTCTTTTCAATAAATCCTAGAGCGTGAGAGTAACTTGAAGAAGTTACAGCTTCTTCTTAATTCCAGACTCCTTGACCATGTGAGCAGAAGATCGTCTTTGGAAGCCAAATATAACTCCTTGTTTCCAGTCCTGATGAGGCCAATATTGAAATTGTGGTTGTATTTAGTGAGAGTTGGATTAGCCTTATAATTAGGGACAGCAAAGAAAGCTCACAATTCTAATGTGTTTTGTAAGAAGCACCACAGAATGGCCTTTGAAAGGTCACTTGGAAAAGTCTGGGTCAATGTGCATAACTCTTTTAACAGTTGAACACTCTGGTTTCATCAGTGGCCAGGGCCTTTCTTGAGACGGAGACAGAGGCAGCAATTAACTCGCTGACAGATAAGGAGAGATGTGGTGTCTGAGTGCTTGGAGTCTGATCTTCCCTCAGTGCCAGTTGGTGATAACTGCTAAACTCAGTGTCTCTTAGAAGTGACGGGTTTTTGCTCATGACCTTTTGCCTTGGTCATTAACTCCAAGTCAAGCACCCTCTGCATCGGTCCTGACTGTTCCCATAAAGTGAAAAAAAGTGGGGTATGGACAACAATGATACTGCAAAATTGCTCTGTCCCATCTGATTATTTGTTCTAAAATATTCCTATCTATAATCCACAGCATAGTTTTAAAATGATTGCAAAACAAGGCAAGCAAAAAGAATTGAAGAGATTTTAACCAGGAGACAGCTCATCCCTCCCAGCTGTTGAAATTTAACTTCCTTCCAATGTGTGAGGAAGGAGTGTCACAGTTTGGTTTGATAGTCATTGAGCTCTGGTAGATTAAGGGCAAAACAAATTCCAGAATTAGGACTCCTTCCTTTCCCCTTCCAAAGGGAGAGCTGTCAGCTGAAGGCTTGCTGAGCCCCTGCTGTTACACAGCAAGGGGAGAGGGGCTGTTTATGAGGAAACCAAACTGGGCATTTTGAATGAGAATTTCAAAGGTGGGTAAAAAGCTTCATACCCTGTTGGGTTTTGGAGTGTAGCCTTCTTTAGGAGCCATAGAAATATCCCAAATTTGTGGTTTTACGCATAGTCACATAAACACAGACATTAATCAAAGAACTTATACAGGTGCAGTCGCGATTAGCTGTATGTGCAGTGTCTTAGAGTGAAGAGCAGATTTCCAGACAGCTGTACATCAGAGCAGTTCAGAAAGTTGTTGAGCTGCTTGGGCTGTGCCTCCTCCTGGGAGTGCCCTAGGGACAGGCTACAGGCTGCAGGCTGGGTGGACAGCTGACAGCAGCAGCCCACTTCTATCTGCTGCTCTTTCCTAGGTGACACCCTGCAATTTATCAGGTGCATCACAGGCAAGTTCAGGGGCTTCCAGAAAAAATGGTTTCGGGTGCAAGCTGCCACACTGGAACAATTCATGCGTGCCCCAGGTAATTCTGTGCTGGAGCCTGAGGGATATCTAAAAAACCTAACAGCCAGAAACAGGTTGTGTGAAGTGCTCAGGGAGTGCCACCAGTGCCCTGCTGCCATCTGTCCCAAACTCTGCAAATACAGGCACAGCTTCACAGAAGGCTCAGTTCTCATGGGTAATGAGAGATCTATGCAGGTGCAGTGAAACCAGAACTTCTAGAAGCATGGACGTGCTGTGTGATTAGCTACAATATGCCAGGAGAAAGGTCAGAGCACATGGCATTCTCCTGCCAGGTGATACAGGCAGAAGGTATGTGATCTATTCAGCTGGAAAGACTGGACACTTTAAGCCATCAGAAGAGGTTGTCATGAACCTCTTCTCTAGGCCCAGAAAATTTTTTGCTGCCTATCTGTTATGTCTCATGATGCTTGCCCATTATTTTAGGACCTTTTACAAACATATTGTATCAAGCAGGGATTTAACCTTAAAATTTAACAGTGAATTTCCTTTGATTTTCCAGACATAGTCATTTGGCCTCAATCTTTAGGAGTTATATGCCAAGAAGTGGTTTTGGTTGATGGAGTTAAGCATGAAAATAATATGATTACATTCAGGGGCAATGAGGCTGGAGCCCCTTCTTTCATCTAGTAATAAGAATACTAAATTCCTATCTTCCCTCATATTACTCCCAAAGGACTTTTTTTCATGTTTCCAGCATGTCTGATGTCCATAAGGTCATCTTCTCCAAAAGACTCAGTTCTTTGTCTGCACTCCACAACAGCTGACCAAATTTTATTAAAAAATTAACATTCCAGCTGTAGAAACCTCTGAACACTGTTGCCTATTTTCTCAGCAAAATTAGCTTAGGACATGGAACATGATTAGGGAACTTCTATAAAAATCAAAGTATGATCCTTTTGTGTTCTGAAAAACAGAATTTCATTTAGAAAATCATAGCTAAATAGATTTAGGACTATATCTTCACAGCTCCTGACTTCTTGATTGCGTTCTCCTCTTCATAAGAGTGACTTACAGATTTCTGACAGTTGGCTTACACTGACACAAGAAAAGGAGAATAGTCTGATAAAATTCTGTAAAAACACATGAAAGCAATTGTTCATGAGGTAATTCCCTTCCCCCTGCCAGTATTATATAATCATTTGCAGAATATTTTTGCTCTTTTGCCCGAAATTTTCCCATCTGATATGTCCAGAATTTCAGATCTACAATTTGAAAATACTTTATGGTATTTAATATAAAGATTCCTTTACATCCTTTCATCATGTTACAGTTCTTTTAACAGTAAAAAGTTATCTCCCACTACTGTGAGTCTGACCCTGTATTCCTCAGATTCTTGTCCAAGGTTAGGTAACACTGGTTACACTCACATTATTTAGCCACTGCCTTCTGAGAGTAATTAAATATGTACTGCTCAAACACCTTAATCATTTTCACTCTTCTCTGAATTCCCTCCAATTTCCCATTAGGCTTTGTTACAGTCATCAAGATTAATAACAAGCATTTAATCCTGTTTCCCAATTCCAAGTCATCTTAATGTAGCTCAAGACATAAACATGATAACACAAAAGGAACAGCAGGTCCAGCAAGAGATTAAAAGAGCAGCATGATTCTGAATAAGCTGTAAACTTTTTAAAAAAATAAACCAGAAGGGCAGCTAAGAAACCATTAAAGGAGCCATCCAGAGAAAACACCAGTGCTACTGTATTTCATAGCAGAAAAATGATGTTAAGAGTTTTCAGCAAACTAAATCTATGGGGTGGTTAATGAGAAATGAAAAACATATATGTGACAAAAGTAAGGACAAGGTATATTTAACTGTGGATTCCAGAGATGATATTTGAATAGAGATTTTCCAAAAGAAGGTAAGAATTTGGGACTCATCTGCCCCTATGCTTCTGAAAATCTTTTCTATACGAAAAGGTGACAAGGAGATGTTGAGGTAGGTTTTAATTGAAGTTTGTTTATATTATATATATTATTTATATATATATTCTGAATCAGTTTATGAAAGGTCAGGTTTTTCCTACTGATGTGCAGCTGCAGACTATTCATTCACTATCCTTGAGAACTCTTTGCTCAATGTCTCTGACTGGCAAGAGTTTGCAGGTGCCAAAAGCAGTGGACACCTAAGTGCATTTCTAAGCTGACACTGGTGTTTTGAGTGGGAAGGTGGATAGTTTCAGTGACATGATGCAGCTGTGTCCTTTTTTTCACTCCCCAAGGTCCTACTGGAGTGTGTAATTAGGACATCAGGTTTGGATTGTTATCAGAAGCAAAGGAAATGATCAAGTTTTAGCACAAGATTAAATATAAACTGTGATAAAAGTATGTCACAGGTAGCAATTCCATATTTTATGGTAGCCCTTCAACTTAAATTTCAGCCATATTTTACTTTCTATGACATGTTTTCTGTGTCTGTCTTCTTTGACATGTTTGTACTGTTAATCCTAATGCCAGCCTCCTGACACAGTTGCAGCCTGTAGCTGTTGTACATCCTAACCTTGAAATTAAAAAGAAAAACTATAGTACAAGCTATATAATTTAAAATATAAACTTTAGTTAGTAAAGTCCAGAACTGAAGATGTCAGGGCAGGCGCCTGTCTGTGAGATTTCTACCCCTGAATCCCAGACATTTTTGGTTCATATCCCTGGCTGCTTTTTTCTGGCAAAGCTCTCTGCAAGAGTTGTTCAGCTGCTGCAGTGGACCTGTTAGTTGGAGTGTGGGAACTCACTGTTATTTGCTTGGACTTAAGTAAAGGCATCTCCTGCCTGCACAAAAGTACTTCCAGAAATACGTAGGGCACCCTCAAGAAATAAGGACATTACTGGTACCATCCTTGATTTTGTTTGCTCACCTGAGCCTCTTGTGCTGAGTCGTTAGTGTCTGCACAGTGTGATTCTGGTGTGTCCACTAGCAGTGGAGGGCAGGTGGGTACTCTACCAGTTTAGTAGCCATCTTCTCTTTGGAAATGTTCTGCCTCACCATTTGATATTCTTGTGGCATATCTTTCCTTCAATTTTCTTGGCTTACATGGCATGTTCATAACTCCTCAGGATTCTTTCTGATTAAAGGCATTTGATAGACGTTGGGATTAAGGTTCTCTCTTCTGCCTTTGAACACAACCTGGTGAGTCTAATCAGGCAGAGCTGTGTTTCAACAGAGCTTTGTCCTACAGTTTTCTGTCCTCTGTTTCCAATCCCAATCATAACAGTTTCTTCTTGAATGGAAAAATGTCTCTAGATCACTCTTATACTGCACCTTGAACCTTACTCAGTTTTTAACACACCTTACAAGACAGGAGAAACCAAATGCAGTGTTCCAGGTGAGAGCATCATGTTCAACATAGCTTTCTATCTGAGATATCACAGAATGGTAGGTGTTTGAAGGGACCTCTGAAGATCATCTAGTGCAACCCCTCTGCTAGAGCAGGATCACCTAGAGCAGATCCCACAGAAACATGTCCAGATGGGTTTTGAATGTCTTCAGAGACAGAGATTCCACAACCTCTCTGGGCAGCTTGTTTCAGTGCTCACAGTAAAGAAATATTTCCGTATATTTAGGTTGAACCTCCTCTTTACCAGTTTGTGTCCAGTAATTCTGTTCCTCTGTACTTCTTAAACTTCTGCTCATTTCTTGATAGCTGCTGAATGATGTATTCACCAATATCAGCAAGCTTTTCTGTTGAGATTAATTTAGAATTTAGCAGTGTTTACAGGTTATTCACATTATTCCTCCTGAAGCTGCCTTGCATTTGTTTTCCGTGTGTGACGTTGGGACATTGTTGCTAATCTCAAATGTTATCTTTCAGCATTACTAGTGTCTGATCTTAGATGTGTATCACATTTCACAGTGCCGTTGGTCTGAAATACTGTCTTTTTGTTTCTGTAACACCAGGAATAGAATAATGAGCTTGCTTCAGATTTACACTACTAGAATTGTAAGCAGAACTCGATTGATTTCCTCCGCAAGTTAAGCTTGCATATTAACTTGGCTGGAGAAAAAGGTCACATCAAAGGGCACAAATAAATCAGCTGGGACAGTGTCGTTAGCTATGCAGTGAGCACTGGCTGTGTGTTTCTGGAGCTCCTGTCATCACAAGTTTCTTGTACATCGTATGCCATGCATGAGGATGCTCAAAAGCAGGTATGGTGAGAATAACACTGAAAAGGTATGAATAGTTTGCCAGTGATTGAGTGCTTGTGGGTTTTGGAAAGAAAAAACGCCTCCAGGCTACTTCATTTATGGCTAAGAAGAAAAGGTAAGCTAAGGATACAAATTTGTTGTAAAATTCAAGCCTTGAAATAGGGTTTGGTCTGAGCAGTGTGGATCTTCTGTTGCTTTTGTGATAAGCAGGGGCACGATCACAAGCCAACGTTCTCTCAGATGGGTTTAGCTTTTGGGTTAGATTTTTGTTGATCGTTCTTGGATTTGGGTTTTGTGTGTGGTTTATTTCTATTTTTAAGATGTGTTCAGTTCATCACTGAAATGTTGGCAATTGTGATTTTGGTTTCTAATTGGATCTAGGTTACATATTTGGGCCTGAAGGGCAAATCAAAGTGGTATTTATCCAAAAATGTTACTGGGTTCAGGTTTGTCTGTCAACTCAAAGCCTCTGCATGGTTGTTTTGTAAGGAGTTGATTTCCATTTTGTCCTTGTCTGAGTGTGTTTAACTTCCATTGGCTTTAAAGAGGGTCATGCGAGGTTGTTAAGGAACAAAACCAGCACTGCACAAACAAAGTAGATAATGAGAGTGGAGTTTCTGAAGATGATATTGTGCCTTTCTGAAGATGTCCTTGGCTGTTCCAGAATACTTAGATAGCAACAACCGCCAGGAATGCTTTTATCATCTGTGTTTGCCCAAGAGTCTGCAACCTTTCCTTTCAGATGCTGGCCTTACACAGTTCTCTGTGCCTCCATCACCTCTTGAGTAGATTAGTGTGGTACAGGGTGTGCTGAGTAATACACTACAATCTTTGGAAACTTGGGCTGCTGTGGAATGTGGCTGCTGCCTTACTTAGAATGATTCAAGTGTTCAAAGTCCTGAACGGTTTGGATCCAGCACAATTTTGAAACCATCTGTCTGCATGGCTTCTAAGTGCAGAATTTGATGTAACAGCAAGAGTACAGTCTCACATTTCTCCCTTCCCTACTTTAAACCTTGAGGGAGTTGGATACAAGGAGTTAGGGAACCTTGAGCAGTGTTTAACTTGCAGCTTTTGCACCTTTCAAGCAGTTGATTAGAGCATAATATTTTTCTGTTCTCAGATTTTCCTAATTCATTTCAGTGGGAAGGAATGAGGAACCTCTACTGGGGAAATTCTGCAAAGAATTTAGCTTGGGCCTTTTTATCAGGGTTTTGTAGGTTTGTGGGGGTGTCATGCCTGCTGGTTTGTGGGGATGGCTTCAGACAAACAAGTATGAAGTGATGGTCCATTTTTTTTGTCTTGTACTGCAAAAGTACATGCCTTAGATCCCCCCTGGTTGCTTTTAAAGATAAATCCACATTTGACTTCAGCTTTGCATTTTAAGTCTGTTTGATTTAGGCATTTAAATGAAATCTGTCATTTGTGCAGTACTGGGGTGTGTATTTCAGATCATGTTAAGCTGCAGAACCGAGCACTTGAGACAGCCTGGCTAGAATTTTACCTGAGTGCAAAGATACTAAGATACTAAGGTTCAGACAGGTACCCCTTGGTGGATTCATGCCATTACCTCCCTCTCTTTCCAGATTCACAGTGGGTGTCTCACATGGCTGCTAACAAACTCTTCTGAATTCTTGATAGATTTGGTATTTTAGAGAGAATTTAGGAGCTCTTTTCCTTAGGGATTTAAAATTTTAAATGCTTTTCAGGCTTATTGTTTTGCTCTTTTGTGACAAATGACATTAGTCACATTAAGGTATTTAGAAGACCTCTTGCTGTGATTAAAAGAAATCCAGCTGGCTCAGGCCTAGACCTTTAAAGGTAATTGAGCACTTCAGTGCTTGGCACTGCCTGTCTCCAGTGAGCCTTGTAGCTAAATGGAGTCCTCAGCCTCAGGATCCCCTCAAACAATTTGTAGGGAAGAGCTGGGTAACCCAGAGCAACCCCACAGATGTCAGCTGTGTGGACAGAAACTCTTACTGGCCAAACAAGAACCTGATGGGACTAAGATGGTCTTTGAGCAAGCAGGCACTTCCTTTGGGATTCCTAAACATGAAATTTCTTCTGGAGTTAGAGGCTAAATCTTCACCATAAGCAAGGAAAAGAGACATGAATAAAGTGGTAGATAATCTTGCAGAATGCTGATACCTGCTGAGTATAATTTGGAAAGTTCCCAAACCTCCATCTCTTGATTGCAATAAAAGTTCAAGTCTCCTTGTTAGAATAGCAGAACATCTGTTTGAAAGCAGGGAAAGACAAGCTCCTCTCCTTCCATTACATACATCTGGACAGCTGGCCACCTTTTGGCTTCAGTGTGCTCAAAGCATCTGAAAGGATCAGAAAGTACTAGTGGTGAACACATGGGAAGTCAGACTTTACAAATCCTGCTTCAGATCCCAAGGCATCAGCTGGAGCTGAAGCTGCAGGCAGTTTGTTAGCTGTGAAGGAGTATCTGCATCTGCCAGCTGGCACTAACTCGAGTGCCTACAGGCTAAGAAATATGCTAGAGGAGGACTTTGAGGAAGCAGTGGTCCTCAACTGGTGAACAAGGGCCAAGAAAGAGGCCAGTCCATAACTCTTCTCTGGTGTCCCTGGTCAGCTATACCAGTTGAGGAAGGGCCAGCCAAATACAACAGCTTTACAAACAGAAGGGCCTATAATGAGGAGATTTAGCAGTGAATTGAAAGGAATTAGGATTGTAATTACTCGTCTAAAATTATGATTTTGTCTATAAACTGTACCACATCCAGAGGAAATTATGGTATCTATCCGTGTAAACCTTGTTCAGACATAACACACAAGAAGATTTCACATAGAAGTACAAGTGCTTCCCTTCTCTGGCTGCTGCAGCTGTGTGCATCCAGTCATTCAAAGTCCTTGAAATTTCAAATACCTGTAGGAAGACACATTTTTAAGAGAACTACCTTAAGGCAAACTTCATTTTCTTTCCAGCAAAAATCCTCACAATTTCAAACAAAGTATAAAATTTTGCAGACACATGGATACATAGAACTATCTATTACAGTGGAAAATACTTGTGCCAGTGAGGTTGTCAGAGGACCTAGAAATGGAGAGAGCTTTCCAGCTGGCTTTGAAAGCAATTCTACAATCATCTCCTTGTGATTTTCACTGAGGAGGATTAGGTGCCTCTGTGAATTTGAAAATCAAGATAGTCATCTAGCTATCTCTGAGCACTCCAAGTGCTGGACATTTGCTTTCTGAAGCTGAGCAGCTGCAGCTCAGAGAAAGCAGCAGTAAGTTAGACTCTTTTAAAATCTAAAATTAACCATTCAGAATTAGCAAGCGCTTCTGAACTGTTGTTTTCCCTGCCTTAAATCTTGAGAGATACTGAGCCTCAGAATACCCATGCAGTGCTATGGAAAATGAGTTATGGATGCCTGTGGAAAGCTGACTTTAAAGCCTCTCATTTGAGTTACCTCAAGTGAAAAATCGAGATGATGAGATTTAAGTGTGCTGCTTTTGTATTGATTAAATATCCCGCATTGAAAAGCCTGAAGAAGGAAGGCTGACTATAAATAGTTATTCATGGCAATGTTTAGATTGCTTACATGTCCATTGTCTGGATGGGCCATTTATGACCAGGAATACAATTTTAAATTAATGTCCTTTCAAACCCATTTATCTGTAGAAAGTGCCCCTCAGATCTTGCACTGATGAACAAGAAGATGTATTTGATACAAGCACCCTGTTTTCCCTGCAGCTATATACAGTATTTCATGTCTTATTAACATAATCTATCACCAGTGAAGTTTATAGGCCTTGACAGATAGCACCTCGGGTGAGAAAAAGGATGACAGAGAAAATTTGTTTTTACAAAGTCAATCTTTCTGGATCTGTTCTTGGACAGCTTGACACCAAAGGCTATAAACATAGACGGGAATCTGAAACCTTTTCTGCAATGACCTTGATTTAGAAAATACAATTCTTATCTCCTCACGCTTATTCTTCTCTCAGCAGTTGCCCCTCACTGTACATTCCTCACCATGTGCTCTTTCTGTTTCTTCAGCAGTACCTTCATATTTATTTTTTGGTTACTACCTATTTTTAAGTCATGCAATCCAAAGACCTACTGTATGTAAGCACCAGAATTATGTTAGTGAACTGTTTAATTTGATACAGGCTTGTTGTCTCTGACTGTTTCTCTTCCATTTCTTTGGAAGAAGGCTTTTCCAGGAGGAGGACTGCTCCTGCATTGAGCACTGTGTTAAATTATACTTTAATGGCAGTAGTTTTGTACATTCAGATTTAAAATTGCCCATTCTTTATATTAGTAGAAGGAGGTCACTACTTTCCAAATAACAGAGCAGTCATATGCAGGCTTAAGGCAAAGATCTGAAAATACAGACTAAGCCAAAAATACAGTCCTTTGGAAAAGAGATGTCGAATGGATTTGAACAGTAATTTTACACGTATCTCACTATTTATAAACAGTGTCAAGCACTCCTTTTCATAGGAAATGTTACGCTGACATTCTAAACAAACCAAATGCAGTTTCCTGTGGTGACAGCTCTTTTTATTGTGCTTGCACCCTGCCCATACAACACACACTTTCTGCAGAGCTGATCTTAAAGAGGCACCTACAGTTACTTGCACTGCTCTGTGTTTCAAAGCCAGGAGACCTTGGATGAACAGAGATCATCTGAG
>VYZX01020704.1:221502-239960 GCA_013401335.1 Brachypteracias leptosomus | reverse complement strand
CAGGTCCTGATTTGAAATCATGGAAAGCAATGGGAGACTTTCCATCAGTTTGAATAGACTTTGAATCCAGCTGTAAGAAGCTGCAACCAGAGTTTGCCATCATTAAGTACAAAAAGACATGGAATATTTTTGTGGTCAGTGAAAATCCTGGATGCATACATAGTATACTAAAATAATCAGCTGTGTCTTTTTCTAAATACTAATCTTCACCAAAAAATAAACCCTGGATCTTTTATTGCAACTAATGGGATTAATGTTATGTGATTCTTCTTTTCTCAATGAAAAAGCAAATTAATATGATTACATTACATTTCTTCAAGGGATTAAACCATCATCTTTATGTCAGTTAAGTTTAAGAAAGTGGCAACATTTACATGAGTATTAGTTTTTCTCCTGAACAAATTCGTGGTTTATTGAATTACCACACTTCAGCAGTTTAGCAATAATTTAGGCTAAACACTTAAGGGAATGTCAACAACATTCTTTTCTTCTGGCAAAGACAGCTAAAATAATAAATCATTATTGAAAATACCACAGGCAAATCTAGCAGATCTCACAAGAGGAAGGATGTTTCTGGCATTGTATGTGCCAGTTTAAAGATTTTGGTGCAGTTTGTTGAGAATTTAAATGAGAATGGACAAGTAATGGACTTCCCCAAGATTTGGGTTATGACTTCTGATTTAGGTGTGGTTTAGGTCAGTAGAGCTCTGCCATCTTCTTTTTATTTCTTTTTTCTTTATTATTGAATTCTGAAGTCAGGGACAAACTATATTCTTTCTTATATTTGTGTAAATGCAGGAAATAGCTTATTTTTGCTTCTGTTTTTTATGTCTCTGTTGTAATTATTCAGTATTCATTTAGACAAGCTAAATATATTACATATTTCAGTGATAATAATCTTGTATAATATATACAATAAGATTTATATATTTATTATAAGATTGTATAATATATATATATTATAAGATTTTCTTAAAAATAGTCATGTCTTGTTAGATGACTGTTGGATTTTTACTTTCTAATTACTTGCTACTGTTCATGGTAATTCCTCACCTTTGCAGGAGGACTTACTGATACATAGTCTTTATTTTAGCATGCTAGACTCCGTGTTTAGTTTGTCAAAATCTGGCATCAATGTTTTTCTGCAGAAAGATTTTACAGCAAATGATAGAGCAGTATAATCTTATGGAATTAGCATCTCTTTAGTGATTAGTGATTAGGGAGAAAAAAACCTATCAAAGGTCTTATGTGACCTGTGGTGAGATAAATTAGATACTGAGCAGAAAAGCTCACTCTGTTCATTTGGGATATTATGTGCTTTCACTTATAGGTGTGCCCTCATTAAAGGTTCCAAAAATAGAAGGAAGTGGTAGTTAACAAAGGAAGTACAGAGAGGAGTGGCACATGGAGAAAATGTTGGTTGTGCTCAAGCACCATTAATTTCAGACATTTTAACTGAAAGTACATAAATGACTCACAGTGATTGACCAATGATTTAGCCTTTTAATTTTTACAAATGTGTTAGCTATTGGAATTTTAAAAAATGTTTTGTAAGAACATGTTTCAACCAGTGGATTCATGCTAAGATATACACTTCCACTGTGTCTAGCAGTATTTCTATTTTTTTCTTCAGCTATGTGATTTACTATGCTTTATCTACCCATAACTGAATAAATTGTACTATATGATATTCTAAATATAATTTTCTATCAAATATTCTTTTCTAAAAAAGTTGTGAGAAGTCTGAAAAAAAAAATCCAACCTCACTTGTGTTTGCAGATTGCGTTTCAAGAGCATATATATATATATATATATATATAAGGCATATATTTATAAAACATTTTTTACAACAGTTTCACCTTTTCTTGTTGGACAATATTCTTAGAAGTAAAAGTAAAATCATATGATATTCATATACATGAAATGTTAAAGGTTGTAAACCCCATCAAAATATGTTTATAATGTAAAAACATTTTCAGTATTCACCAGGCATTTCTTATGAGTGTCAGAGGGCTTTTGGTTATTTCTCATTTCATTTCAAAATCAAAAACGTCCCATTCCTGCTGCATTGTTAAATGTCAGATGGAAGCTGGAGGTCAGTGGAATTCATTGAGACTTACTCCAGTAAGTAACCAGTTTGTCCAGCCTTAGGTAGAGGCATAGGTTCCTCTGTATACTGCACATCATTGCTGGTAGAACTGATCATGCTATTTCTCGTGTACCTTATGACTTCTCTAGCCTGCATTGCTGCAGTTGGCCTTTAAGCTTCTTTACTCCTCTGTACACGTGTGTGTCTCAGTGTGACCTCTTCTACCTCCCAGATACAGAGCGAGGAGGATGAAATCTAATGTGCATTACAGTGCTCACTCTTCCAATTCATTCTGTACTAATCTGGATGATCTGGGTTGACATTTTTATTATATTTGTATAATATCCACACAGTTTCCCAAACATCTTAGGAAAAAACCCCAAAACCTTAAGCTGACATGTATCTGCATGAAACTAAATGTCTGTTTCCTATGAGTAATCAATCTGTGGAAACCGTGTATAATTCTAGTTTCAGATTTTCCCCTTGGATGCAATTTGTTTTGAGTATCATGTCAATCATGTTGCTTATCTTCCAGCATGCTGCCTCTTCTTTCTAGTATTTTACTGAGCCACAGGAAGCTTCAGAAAGCAGTTAGGTAGGAACCTGGTAACTATCAAATGTTCTAAGTGTTTCTGTGATGACATGTTTATATATCCCAGGTGCACAATGAGAGAAGGTACTCCTATGTCACTTGTGGAGTCCAATAATGTTCTGAGTCCTTTCCCCCTTACATTGTCAAATTCAGCATACTCAGGCTGGTAGTGGGCATTTTTAAGGGACAGAATTATTACTTGCACTGCAAATAACATTGCAATTGTGGTAATACTGTTTAATTCAGTGACACAGTCTGCAAAGCAAGGGTGTGAACAATAACACCCAAACTTGCCACCTGGGGGGTACAATGTATTCTCTGGAACAGAGGCCATAAGAAATAAGGTAGGCAGAATTTTGTCTTGCTCAATGGGTTTTAGAGGTGGCTGAGCCATCTGCCACTTACCTTGACTTCAGTGGGAGCCACCATGCTCAGCACTTACTTAAGCAGTGTATATGTCCACAGGAACCATGTAACAAAGCTAAGTTTATTGTTTGGTTACAAAACTAAATTTATTGTTTTGCAACAAAAACTAAGTTTGATGCATATGCAGCTTTGTTTCTTTTGGAGCAATAAGAAATGTGTAGTAAAGCAAGCCACTGTGGATGCACAGTCTGGTTGATTTTTTTAAAATGCCCTGAGAGAACAGCATTTTTTACTCTATATAGAAGGATGCATATTTGGAGAGTAGTGCTCAGATGATGGTATGGTCACATTAAGTTATATAACAAATGTTTCTTCTGTGTTTTCTGTTTGGTTTGGTTTTTTGGTTTTGTTTTGTTACATCCAGGGTAGAGGAAGGGCAGTGAATTTAAGGAAAAAAGATGTTCAGGACATACAATATGAGTGGAAACTTTTGGGGACCCATCCTTTGGGCTTGTACACACAGCACCCAGCAAAGTCCACAGGGATCTTTGAGAAGACTCTTGAATATTACTGTGACGGGACCACTGTACACACTGCTCAATGTTCAACATATCTACATAGTATAGCTTGTAAAAGAAGAGAAAAAAAAACAACAGTGAAAGCAGTGATGGGCACTTGGCTGCCATTTCTGCCCTTGGAAGTACCCTCCAAATGGTGAAGTGTGTTGCCAGAGTTTTGTGAGCACCAGAACCACACTTGCAGTGTCCTGAGCCTAGCAGTTCTCCTGAAAAAACACCCTGCTGTGAAAGGCTGGAGAATTCTACACAGGCTCTGTTCACAGAGGGATGTGCTTCCAACAGATGCTGGGATACCAAGAATGAGAAATATATAAAAGACAGGTGAAAACTGTATAATCTATTCCTTTTGAAGAAACTCTTTACATCTGTATGTGCTCAGTAACCTGCTTTATTGAAAGGCTGTGACAGCGATGAATAGGGTTTTTTCTTCTTGTCTTCATGGAGATTTCTGGTGTATTAATATAAAAGGCTGTTTTAGGAAAGGGGAAGATAGCAACTGCATCTAGGGAAACAGATTGCCAGTTGACTTTGTAATAAAAATAATTTTGAAGTTTTTAGTATATGTCCCAATAAGCAGAACTGGAGAGGTTGAAGTGCTGAGAGCAGGAAAACTACACAGCTGGAGTGAAGGAAGAGACTGCAATAACAGTTATGCAGGTGACAAACAAAAATCAGGTATTGTATGTTGAAAAATGCTCCAGAAAGTACATAAAATTAAACTTTGAGGTATGAAACCATTACCCTAGGAATTTTAATTGAGCCGATGCACATAGTGCTTGATGAGGGATTCCTGCTGCCGAGCTACAAGGCATTCTCTTCTTTGGTTTGAAATGTGGTGTGGTTTTTAAAGATACAACTCTTCCTGTTAGCAGTATTGGGTTGGGGGTTGGGCTTCAGTGGCATGCTGATCTCTGTGTCTGTGATGGTGTCTGTACATCTTTCTGTCAGGTGCATTGAAAGCAATATTCAAATGCCTGTAATTCCTTCTAGATCTCTGTGCCTCATGTTCACAGCTCACTGATTCTCTGTACTACCCCATCAGTGCCTCACTTAGACCCCCCTAATTGTGTGTGAGGAGCACATTGCTCTTGTCAGTGACCAGCCACTGTTTTGTGCAGCTCTTGCAACCTGGGAATATGGTGCTGGAAGGGCACTGTGGTGATCTTCAGTTTTCTCATGAAATTATGGTTGATGCTAATGGATAACATAAATGACGTAGTCCTGGTAAAATCAGAGCTAGGTTAGACAACTGTTACTCTTGTACTATCAGTTTATGCTAGTGTATCTGAACCCCTTATGTGTTGAATGGTTTGAGGCTGCAGCTTTCTGGGGACCACCAAGGATAAGAAGTGCTCTGCAGATGAAAAATACAGTATATTAAAAGTTCTTGATTGTGCTTGAGAGGTGTTTGGTTCCAAGTGGATGCTTGAGAGGGAACCTAAAGCAGATGTCTGCCCCAAGTTACTGCAGAAATCATGCTTGTCTCCAGAGTGACTCCATAACAAGTACTGGGTTTGGTGCTTCAATGTAGCACTGGTGGGTGCCTTGTTTGTCTGACAGACTTTGATGTTTCAGAGTCAAAAAAAGGTTCTTCCTTTCTGCTACTACTCCTCTGCAATGTACTAAGCCAGCTGATGTTAGTTCAGTGGGAAGCAAAAAATTCCTTCCAGCCCCACACTGAAAGTATGTTGGTAGGAACAGGTGATCAGGGAATGCAGATGACTTCACTTGTGCCTTCTTTTCAAAATCTATCCACAGTATCGTTACATTTATATCATTATATTTAGACTCATTTCCTGTTATGCTTGTAAAATAGTAAACCATTAAAACCACAGATTCCAAACAACCTGTCAAAACGACAAATGACAAACTTCCTAGGGAATAAGTACCACAAGTAAAGTCTCTTCAGCCCTAGAGCAAGCTCATGTGATACAATGACCTTTGCAAAAAGGGTTTTTTTCTTTCATATGAAATGTGCCTTTACATTTTTTTTCCAAGACAGAGAGATGGCAAGGGAAAAACAATGCCTATTTTAATTTTTCTATAATTTATTTTTATCTATATAATTAATTTTGATCTACATAAAATTTCAAGGGCCTTAGTTCTTCCTTTTATATTTCAGGTTGAGAATCTAATTTTATGTCAAATGCTTATTTTTTTTTTTTAACCTGGCTCCTCTCATTAGATTTTAAAAGAAGATACTAAGCTCTCTGGGAAAGGGTCTTATTTCTGAAAACTAGGAGTCACATGCCTTCAAATGCTCTCCTGCTGCATTATTCAAAACACCTACAGCTGAGTGTGTAACTTAGGCAACCTGGCTTGATATTGAATAATGTAGTCACTGCCTTGACATTCGGAGAGACGTCTGTACCCAGCAATCGCTATTTTTATGTGTGGTTTTGTGTTGCTTAAGGGATTGTGGAAAATGAGCCTGCGTGCAATATTTTTTTCAGAAAGGATACAATTTGGATATGTGTTCATGCCTTCCTTGATTGTTTCTTGTCTTCTCCCCTCTGCCTTTGTTAATTATCTCAATACAGTTTTAAAGCCTCCGATTAATTGCTACTGAAGCGCATTTAATTTGAAGCAAAAGTTTCTGCTATTTAAATCTCTTGCCAGGAAACCAAGTATTGGAGTTGTTTGGTTTCTGATTTCCTAGGTTGTTTAATAACAGCATAAATATTCAACCTGCCTCTAAATAGGTAATTAAAGGCGGCCATTGCCCAGATGTTCCTCTTTGTTGCCTGGTGTGAAGAACAGGGAGCGGCAATCCCAGTGCTCCCTGTCCCCTCACACACTCTCCTTGTGTTTTGGCAGATGGCAGGAGAGATCCCCATGTCGTGGAGTGTCCACAAGACAACTTATAGTTGATGTGGATGGTGGCATGAGCTGCTGTTCCACCACCCCTGTGTGCTCCTTCCCTCTCTTCTCCTCAGCAGTTTAGGAAATCCCTTTGTGCTGCAGCTTTTGGGAGGTGGAGAATGAAGGTGAGCTTTTTCCCTGGACAAGAGAGTGGATTGCAGGAAGAGGTCATCTTTTGGTGTGTACAGGAGTGGTGAAGGCCATGGGGATGAGTCAGGTGTGTAGATGTGGAGCAGTTTACTGCTTTAATTTTAACTTTTGTGCCACACCTTTTGTCCTCAGAGGCAATAAAACTTACAGGGAACTGAGCTAATGCCGTGAGAGAAAATCAGGGAACAAATAGGGGGAGGAGCTGAGTAAGCACCTGCAGTCTGGAGGCTTTTGCTTCAAAATTCCCTAGTCCATGGGTGTTTGACAGGGATCCTGCCTTGGGTGAGTGACAGCTTTGGTGAGAGGACTCAGGAGAAACTGTGGATGGATTTTATGTTGTGATGGATGTCAGGGACCTCTTGAGCCTAGGACTTAGCAAGGAACTGAGGCATGGTGTGGAGTTAACGTCCTTATCTTTTCCACCTGAACTGCTGGCAGTGCTTTCAAAATGTGAATGGCAACTGAAGCTTGGGAGGAAAACAGGAAAACATTTTCTCTGGCTCCAGGATTGCTCATGGGAGGATACCAACTTTATTTTTATTCTCGGGTTTGTAATGGCTTCTTAGTTTGGGAAACTCTTAAAACTTAGTGATGGATGAAATGACCACAGAGGTGTCTCTCTCCCAGGTCCTGGAGACAAGTAAATTAACTAAAAATCACTGAAAAAAGAAGAGATTCTGGCCCTGATGGCACTGCAGAACCGCATGGGAGAGTTCACTCCGAAGGCAAATCCCATGCTGTAAAAGTTACTCTGTAATTGGCGATTTGGGGGTCCTGCTAATGGTTTCCGACTGTTCAGGTCAGCTGTACCTACACCTCCCTGACAACCTGAGGGCAAACACCCACCGTAACCTTTGCGAACACCCCAGAATCACCCCCCTTCTGTCTGGCTCTAGCGCACATGGCTGGGGGGTGTGCGCTCATTCTAGACCTATCACCGGGAGGGTTTTTCTGCTTCAGCAGCCGTGAAATCCGCATCTGGGGCTGGGCTGGGCTGGGCTCGCCCCTCGGAGCTCCCACCCACNNCCGCTCCCGCCGGGCCCCCGCCGCAATGCGGGCAGCGCTGCCGGCCGCGGGCGCGGCCCTGGCTGAACAGGGAGTGGGGGAAATGATGTGGGAGCCGCGGCCCCGGCCGGAGGCGGGCAAGGCGGCAGACAATGTCCCAGCCGCGGCTGTGCCGGGCAGGGCCATCGGGCCCCCTCGCTTCCCCGGCGGGGTGTCCCCGCAGGCCGGGCGGCAGCGGCGGGGGGAGGGCCGGGGGGGCGTGGGGGGGGGGATGCTGCGGAGCTCAGCACCACTGAACCGCCGCCCGCTGCAGCTCGTCCTGTGCTGTCCCCGGGGGGAGCCGCTGCAGCACAGCGGGAGGGGATCCAGGTGAAACAACAATGTGGCGGCACGGCCGGAGCCCCTGCCCGGGGTCCGGAGCCCCTGCCTGGAGGCCGGAGCTCTGCGGCGGGCGCGGCCCCGGCGCTTCATCCCTCCCGGCGGGGGTGAGGGGGGGCCCTTTGTGGCTCCGTCTTCCCCTGGGTCGGGGTCTCCCTTTCCCAGCAACGGCCCGGGAGAGAAGGGGGAGGGCTGGGACTGGCAGTCAAGGGCTGCCACCGAAATAAAGGCCGGCACCCCTTTTAGCGAGTAGCTTGGTGCGCTGCAAGAGCTGGCAGTGCGGGGGGAGAGGCGGCTCTGGCTGGGGGGACAACCGGAGCATCCTGGCGCAGCCTCGGGGACCAGAGAGATCCCGACGGGGTGTAGGGGTGGGATAGAACCTGAGTGGTTCCCTTTTACCACGTTAACGGGTCCGCGGGTCTCTGACTTTGCAAACTTGACGCATGAGCTGAGACGATCTGAGTCTTGTTTTGCCCCGAACAAGGATTCTGTGGTCTTGGTCCGTTTGTGATTATACTGTGCCTGATAAAAATAACACAACCTTTGCAGGACAGGGGTGATCTCTCCTTGTGTGGGAGGGGAACGGGGACAGGAAAGAGGGTTCCAAGGATACAGGTAATAGGGGTGACTAACAGGGAAATGCAGACTCAGCCTGATTTCATTCGATCTCTCCATCCCTTCCTCGCTGTGTGCTGCAAAGATTTGGGGGAATGGTAATGTTGAGCCTGAAGTGCTGGGAGCAACGTATGGGGAAACTTAAAAGGCTGAGTTTATACAGATCATAATAGGATATGGGGAGTATTTTGAATAAATTAGCTTAATTGCAGTGCAAGTGAAATAAAACATTCGTAAAGTATATATTTAAAAAATCCCAGAAAGCAATGCTTAGAAACTAGTTGAATCTTCAAGATGACCTGTTCTACTGGATTCCCTCCCCACCACCCAAGCTAAATGTTCTCTTTCTGCTTCCTAAATAAAATCTCTGAAGTCTGTTTGAAGTAACCTGTAACAGTTTTCTAACATGCAGCTGACAAAGGGAAGAACAGACTGACAGATTCATTTGGTTTAGGTGACAGGGTATCATGTGTTCTCTTTGCTGAAAAGCTGCAAGGTTAGTGTGATGCAGTCCTGAAATTAAATAACTTGTGACATAGGGAGAATTTGTGCAGGAGGGAATCTGTTAGAAGACAGAAGACCATGTAGTATAGTAGAGCAATGATTTGTCATGCCAGAAATCTTTATGTTCTTTCTACACACTGGAATGCTGAAACTGTGAGAGGGAACAAAAAAAAAAAGGCTTTGAGGATAAAATGTGGTTTAATAAGTGCTGTTGTATTGACAGCATTGAAGCTGCAGTCACTTATTGCAGCATAGTACAATGCGTAAAAGAAATGCCTATATGTAAAATAGCCAAGTGTTGTATGCAGTGCCTGCCAGTCATTTTTATAGCTTCAGATAGCACAGCATTGCGGTATCTGCAGCTTGGTTGCTGTGAGCCTGGATGAAATTGTTCATACCCAGGAGCTTTTGCCTGAGAAGCTTCTAATTATACTGACTTTTGGCATTTTTGAAGCTATTGGCTCATAACTGGGTGATGCCAATTCAGCCAACAAGTTCTTTATGGTACTGTCACCCTGTGAGCTTTCACTCTGGGTGTTTAGTTCGTTCCCACTGGGACAGGAGTTGGTGTCCAACAGAGCTGCCCTGCTCTGTACCTGAGGTGTTTCCCTAAGCTGCAGTCAGCTGTAGTGAGGCTCCAAGAGGTCTCCTGTGTCCAGAAGGGTGATAAAGGTGAGACATGTACGGTGTAAGGAGGCTTCACCCTAGTCCAGAGGGAGTGACTGGGATGTCTCTCAAACACAACTGTCACCAGGAGCTGGAAGAGGCTGCTGTGGCCTCGCATGTCTGCTCAAGTTAGAGCAGCTTTCAGGAGGCTGGGTGTGCAGGAAGATCAAAATGCTGCCTTAGCTACAAAAGACCTGATCCCTGCATGTAAATGTCAAGATCTAGGATGCGTTTTTCTTTCTGACTGTGTTACTGGTGATGGGGGTTATATGTGAGTTGACTGGTGTCTCGTCCTGTGCTCTTTCCTGCCAAATGCTTTTTTTTTATTGATGTGACCTGCCATGGCCAACTTCTCCCATTTCCATGGGAATGCTGTTGAAAGTTTTGAGGCCCCTTCTGGATGTCATATTTGCTATTGCAATTAAGTCTTGATTTTGTTTCTTTTTTTTCTTTTAAAGCTACAGGTCTGGTCAGAAATTTTAAAACTTCAAGTCCCTTATTCTCCTATACTGGGTGACTCATTTTCTTTTTGCTGTTTTCTACTGTTGATTTCACTTATTCTGTCTATAATTATACCAGACAACAATCACTTTCTGAAGAAAAAAAACCCTTAAAAAATATACTTTTTATTTTAAAACAATAACATCCAAATAATCCTGTCACCTCTGTTTTCTGTACCTGAACTGGCTCTGCCTTTTGATGATGTGTCAGATGGGATTTCACAAGTGTTTGACTTCAAAGAGCACACCATTTATGGTTTTAGAAACTTCTCTCTGTGGCTGTTTCAGTCTGTAGGTATTGTGAAGAAGAAAATTGGCTGTCGTGGGTGTTTAAAAATGCTATACTGCCTTTTGGTAAATAAGTGTGAAAGGAATAAATGCAAATCTACTGAAATGATGGTACTTTGGAGTAGGAGAACAAGAATAATTATGACCTTAATTATATATGAAACAACATGACCTTTTAGGGGAGTTTGGATCTATTCTTTCTTATTGTTTTAAGTAAAGTAAATGTTGACATTTTCCATATACAGCTTAGTGAAAGCTCTAGAGTATTTTGTCTATCCATAAATGACTTCAGTTGCTTACTTAGCTTCTGTATGGCACTTGTCACTTTTCTATTAAACAGCCTTGCTAATTGAAAACAGAAATGGGTGAAACTCCAGGTTACATCACTATTGAAGCACAGGCTTCTTCAGCTGTATTTCTCCAGCAGTGAAAGAGAGAGGTACCAGGAGGACTTGGAATCTGTTCCAGGAACGAGTTCTGAAGTCCATCAGTCATGATTGTAAATGGTACTCTAGCTTCACAGATGTTTCACTGAAGAGTGTGCAGCTGCTTGGTGATGTAAGGTCACAGATGTTGGCGTTGCTGCTGCCAAGTATGAACTTCAGTGATCTGAAGTGCCTGTGACATTCCTGCAGACTTCATCTTCTTCAGTGTGACAAGTGTCCTGGCTCCTGGGTCATCAAATTTAAACTGCTTCTTGTCAGTGACCAGGCACATTTTTGATCTTAAAAAGAACATTCCATAGCTCTCATTAGTCCAAATATGTCAACTGTGGCCCATGTGCTGTGCTGTTAAGCATAGTGATATGCATTTAAAATAAACAAATGCAAGTTCTAAATTTTGCCAGAACTACTATTAAAGCAGTGACTTTGCAGCAGTTTAAAATTAGGATGGCAGTAGTGAACTGTGTACATAATCAGTATTAAAACAGGAAATTCCTTTAAAGTCTGTCTTGGAGGGATTTGAGAAAGGTTTTCATGTAAATGAAAAGGAAAATGCAGTCAGTTCTAATAATGTAAGCAAGTAAATAAACTAAAATACTCAGAATACAGAGGCCAGCTTTCAGGCTGGAAAGCCTTTGTTCTTCTTTACTATGGACTTGACTTAATGTCCTTACTCAGGGCAGCATCAGGGTGTGTCAAGGACATCAGAGAGTGGCTTTGTGAGCAGTGTTGGTGTGCCCCATCATCAGCTGCTGGGATCTGCTCCTGTGCCGGAGTCATTTGGTGCTCACTGGCCCAAAGCAGTAGCTCTATCACGATTGATTTGCTGGGCTCCGGGCACACGGATCAGTTCTAAAGGCGTCTTAATTTACAAGAACAGGAGACCTGGAGAGGGATTTTCTTATGGTTGTTTCTTCTGCCAGTAGTTCCTGAGTGCCTGAGTCAACGCTCTCAGGCAGCAGTTTCTGAGGAATATTGAGAGAGATTTCTAGTAATTGTGATCAGTTGGAGTCCAGAAAGAAGCGTGTATGTGAATGGTGTTTCGTAACGGCAATTTCATGTCATCTGAGGGAGTTTATTCACTTACTCTCTCTGAAGAACTGTCTCTATCGGTGGAGCCTACCCACCTCCACTAGTTTCCTTGGGAGAGGAGGCAGAAATAAATTATTCTCCTTATGCTGCTTCCTTCTCCCATAGTGAACAATCTGGGCACACTGCTGTGATTTGTCCATTTCTGGAAAATCCTATGTTCTTAGTGCTGTTCAGGACCACTCTCTGGGGTTGAAGCAGTTTCTCTCAAAGGGTTTTACAGCCCCAAACACTCCATGCCCACCATGCAACCTTTCCTCACAAGGCTCTCTGCTTTGGATTCACACTTTCTCTTTTCCTCTTCCCTGTGAGGTCTGAAGTGTGAGTATTTGTGTACCTCTCTCCTCATTACAGTGATTGGCCTATTTTTCTCTCTTAAGAGAGGAAAAACATTGAAATCACAGTTTCTTTAGTACATTCTTGCCACCTCTTTGTTATTGTTTGGGAAGTGCATTCCTGTGACAACTTTATCCTGTGGGTTTCATCATTGTCTGAGGACTCTTGGTGCTTTCTCCATGCTTAAAGATCAAAATACCTGTGGTTATATGAAGCTGATTGGCAACTAGCCCCATTCTCTGGTGCCAAACAGATCCAACAAATTTAACATCTTTCTCAAGTTTCCATGGATACCTTGATAGAGCACACGCTGTAATCAGAACAGCAGGGCATGCCATCCACAAAAGCTTTCAGTGTTGTCATTATGGAACCACTGCATTCAAAAATCAACATTTTGTAGTAGCTCTCTTGCTTACTCAGCTGTGCTCCTGTGATGATTTTAGCCATAGGAACTCCTCTGCAGGCCGTACTGTCGGCTTGTCACGGTGAGAGTGTAGCTTCCCAGTTGGTCAGTGTTGGTCCCCGTGTGTTGTGCGTGCACAGTCGTGGCACTTGAGTGTAAGCCTGATGGGTGCTGGTGTAAAAACCTCTGGAGATAGATTTTGATCAATGACTGCGTGATTTTGTGACCTTCTCTACAAATCTTAAACATGTCTTTTCTTCTGTTCATTGCTTCTGTCCTCATAAGGTCTTTTCCTTTAAGCCTGATAGCTGACCTGTTTTCAAGACCTTAAATAAGAACAAAGAAATACAAACTCAGTTTTGATTCAGCTGTGAAGTGTCACTCAGAAGCTAAATCAATAGCCATAGGCTATGGGTTCACAAATGAGTTTGCAAATGTATTGTCAAATATGATGCCAATTTTTACAGTTTTGCAATAACTAATATTGTCTTATTCTTCCATCTTTGAAGAAAATTGAGTTTAGTAGCCTTGAAGATTTATATACAGCATCACTCATGTTGACTGCTATGAAGAGTAATGGTTATTCTAGTTTGACTATTCTTTTCACCCTCTCTCCCTCTTTCTTTGTTGTTTTGTGTTTTTTTTTTAGAGGGGAGAAAGGTTTGTTTTCTCTTGTCAAGACTCTTTACAAACATGTGAATCATGTTTTTGGTATTTCTGAAGATTGTCAAAATAAAGAAGACCAACATTTTCAAGTATTTTTTCCAATTCATGTTTTAAGAAAAAGGACTTGCTGCTTTCATTCAGCTTGATGCACTGCAAGATACTTCATGAATCTGGGAACGCTTGATAACCAAATAGCCTTTTTACCTTCAAAGCAAACAAGTATCCCCCAAAGTGTTCTTACTCCCAGGTGCTGGACACATGGGCCGGAAAAACTCAACAGTGGTTCTTGTTCAGTCTTTGGATAATATTCCTTTGAATATCTTGATCTAGAAAGGTAAATCTGGGATTGCTTTGTTTTCAGGATACAACTGTGTCCTGAGATGGTTCTGAAATAGGAACTTGCAGTAAAACAGGGATTTTATAACTCCGTAAAATTTTGATCTTGCTTTTTAAAAAGAGAAAACAACCCACCAGCCCACTCTAAGCTGGTAAATGGTGTTTTTCCCAAAGAAAGTGATTAGCGTCACAAATGTTCTGTTCTATGAGTGTGGCCCTGGGAATTAGAGCATAATCTTATTAGTGCCGTTCCTGACAACCTTGCAGTGAACCAAGTAGATGATGTAGATGATGACAGACATGATGATGAAGGAGAAGCAGCAGGAAATCTCTTCTAGGAAGGTATCTTTTCACAGAACCTAGGTTCTCTACATCTGTTTTTTTCTTCTGTTCCTTGTATCTTTCTGTTTGGAAGCAAGGAGGGAGGAGGCGTGGAGGAAAACTGCTTGCACAGAGGTGAATAGTGCAAGGAAGCCTGAAGGAAGCAAGTTCATGGGAGAGCTTGTTGAAGGAAGAGAAGGTTAGTTAGTGCATATTAAAGGTGTCTATTATACAGCTATATCTGTGGAATATTCAGAGATTTTGGGGGAGTTATCCTATACCTCTTAGAGCTGCAAAATCTGTTAACCCACCTTCATCACAAGATGTAGCCTGGCCTCTCCGACATGTAAACCAGGATCAGTTTTGTCCCTCCTGGTACATGCCTATGGAAGAGCTGAATGTCAGAAAGGCATAATGGCTGAAAGGTACCCCTGGAGAGTTCCCCAAACTCTAGGCTCTGAGGTATGAGTAGGTTCTGAGCAAGTTGGAACCACTTCAGGCCTGGAAAGGAAGAGGGAGCTGACTGGTGGCAAAAGCTGGAAGGCTCTCAGGTCACAAAATCACAGAATTGCTATGGTTGGAAAGGACATTTAAGATCAAGTCTAACCATTATCTATCTTTACCAGGCCACTTCTACACCATATCCTTGAGCACCCTATCTAGATGACTTTTAAATACATCTAGGGATGGCGATTCAACCACTTCCCTGGTCAGCCTGTTCCAGTCCTTGATAACCCTTTCAGTGTAGAAGCTTTTTGTAGTGTCCGACCTAAACCTCCCCTGGCGTAACTTAACGCCATTTCCTCTTGTCCTGTCAGATGCAGCTTGTAAGAAGAGACCAACCCCTGCCTCCCTACAACCTCCTTTCAGGTAGTTGTAGAGGCTGAGAAGGTCTCCCCTTTGCCTCCTCTTCTTCAGACTAAACAGCCCCAGTTCCCTCAGCTACTCCTCGTAAAATTTATCCTCGAGACCCTTCACCAGCTTTGTTTCCCTTTGTTGTCATTCGAGGTGGAGCTGGATTTAAGATCTAACAGTGTAGATGGTGAATGGGTTTGAGTTTAAGGCATTTTAAGGGCAGACGTAGCTGTTGATAAGGACCTGACTGAGGCTTTACAGACCTAATTGTGAAGTGTGCGTGGGGAACGCGGTAGTCCTGTTTTAACAAGCATTAGCAAGGTCAGATCAGAAATGGTTTAGCCAACGTCCTGTCAAAAAGAGAAGTAAATGTAATGCATTTTCAGAAGGTTATTGCCATTTTTTGTGTATGTGTTTCATCTTAAATTAAGTTCACAGAAAATAGGTGGTTTCCTGTTGCTGGGCGGGTACAAGAAAATGAGTATTATCCACACAAAGTGTGATGGATTGAACCTGGGTTTGGTTTTTGATACTCTTAACAATAATGTTAAAAACTTAAATTAACTTAGAAAGCTTGATAGCATAGTGAAAAAGTAATTCCTCCAGTCAAACCACAGTCATGATGGGGGGCTATAAAAGCATAAATGAAAAGGTCAAGGTTGTAATGAGGACAGTGTCTTATTTTTAGAATTTTATTCAAAGAATTGGCTGATTTTTTACTTAGGAAATCACTGTGCTCTAATTGGTATCAAAGCAATGAATACCAGCTCTTTGGGTGAGCAATTATCATGAAAGGGTATCAGGAAACTTGGATTTGTCTCAGAGATGAGCTATGGCCGTATTCATGGAAGGGAAGTGCAGTGGTCTCCAGCAAACCAGCTGGACGCCTACTGGCATTTTAAAACAAAGAACCCTGGTTCCATTGATGGAAATAGCAGCAGTGTCACTGGTTTCAACTGAAACAGAAGGTTCTTACTTCTGATATGAAATACAGGATCTTTCTGCAATGCGTAAGAATATTTTAAGTGCTTTTTTCTATTTTGTATTTGCTTCTCTCCATCTCTCTTTTGTTGTTCTATATTTATTTTCAAAGGCCATCTTTGTATTTACAGTAAAATGCTCTAGGTTGTCATGTTACATTTGGAAGCTGTGACATTTTGTGCTTAATGCAAAGCAAAATCTCAGCAATAGGCAAAGCTGAATAATGTTTCCTTCATCAGTGCAGCAGTTGCCTGCTAATAGCAATATGGTAAGCACTGCTTCTCCTGTTGTGCAAACATCATTAGCAAGCTTTGCTTGAGGCAAAATTATTATTGTTGCTCAAAATGATATACAATGTTTTGAATGAAAAATGATGTTTTTAATTCCATTTTTCTATTGCCTGGTGGCTAAGAAGAAATTTGGCTAAGAGTTTGATGTGATCAGCAACCTGACTGAGATCATAGCTACATACAGCAGTCACCCTCACGAGCTGCTGGATGGCTGGAAATTCCAGAGCAATGGCCAATAAGATATGTGCAGGTATTTGATCTGTGAAAATGATCAACATGTACACAGTAACTTCAGTTAACTTGGATTTATTATTTATTTGAGCTATAAAGATTGGCTGCAGTAGTGGCATTTTTAGTAGGTTTAATGCAATCTGATTTACCCTGAGCATCTGGTTCATCAGTCTACAAGTAACTGAGAGGCTGAATAGATTTGGCCTGTGGAACGCTGGATATGTATTGTACAAATCAGAAAAGATTATTGCAGGCTTTGTTTTGAGGCAGGTTGGTGTAGTGCAGGTGTTCTGAGTTGGGAGCCTGGGAGAGCCTGGAAAAGGGGGTAGTATCTAGGTCCTCCTAGTGGGTCACCAGGTTCAGCCAGAGGTTCAGATCTGCACAAGGAATGGAATTCATTGAATTGTACATTATAGGTTGAAAAAAATGATGTATTATCATGAAAGCACTTCTTAAAATTCTAGAAATATTCTGAAATTGTGAACAGTATTGATCCTGTCGTTGATTCAGAAAAGTCATGAGAAGAGTTTAATTAGCAAGTGGTTGGTTTGTGGCCACTCTGGCAGGATAGAAATAGAAATGAACTCAAGATAGTTTGACTGGGATGTAACACACACCTAGTGTGCAGGCATGTTCCTGCAGAGAGATGGTTTCCTTGTGATGCTGCATATTTTCTGGTTTGCAGAATGACTGTAGGAGATCCAGACCATGATGAGTCCCTTTCGCCATCACTTGGACGCGAGGTCTGTGAAGGTTCGGAAAGTGCGCTCCTTGCCTGGCCAAACCTTCCCTTCTGTAGGTGTGACTCTGAAGTACTGCAGAATGTGTCTGAAAAGGTCCATGTCAGGGCTTTTGGTGATGGCTTGGGGCTTGATACCTTATTTCTTTTGTTTTGTTTGGGTTTTTTTGGGGTGTTGTTTTTTAAAGTTGTTTCTTTCCATGTGATAAACCGGTGACATGAGACATAGTCAGACATTTCCCCCTTCCCTGACCTGACCTGACTGCATTTCTGTGCTTTACGCTGTTGAGCAGCATATCCAGCTTTCTGAATTCCTGCTTTTACTTGTCTTGTTAAATTCTGCCTCAGAGACAACACACTCCTGCGAAACATTGAGCTTATCTGTGGCCTGTGTTACTTGGGTTGCAGGGAACCTTCTGTTAGCAGAGAATCCACTGCTATGACTTGCCACTTTCCTGTCGAAAGGAACCATTTCTCTAGCATGTGAAGCAGAAAATTTTGCTGGTGTGTGGTGTAGCTGGATTATATAAACTTAAATATTTAAAAGAAGCTGAACTTAATAGAAAAGACAAGATGTTGTCTGGCTGCTGAAAACAATTTTTGGTTTAGTACCACCTTGTGACGGTGATGTTTAGCCGTCATCTCTCTTAGAAGGGGTTTAAGCCTTCTGCCTTAAAATTGATTATCTGGGGCTGTAGAGGTCCATGCCTGATACTTTCCGTGGTTCACTGAAAATCATTCATCCAGTCCTGAACAGGAATGTGTGGCAAGGACTCCCAGATATCCAGAACAAAGTGATGGTCTTCCAGAGGGATGTGTTCAAGGCCAGGCTGGATGAGGCCCTGCACAACCTGGTTCAGTGGGAGGTGTCCCTGCCATGGCAGCAGAGTTAGAACTAGATGATCTTTAAGGTCTCTTCCAACCCGTTCTATGATTAACTGGTCTTTCTAGTTGAATAATGAGGTTCGTCCTGCTCTCTAGATCTATTATGAACATGCTATCAGTGAAATCTTCACACTGCATCAGCTCCGTGTTCATAAACGCTCTCGACTTTGCTTTTACTCTGTCTTCTGTGACACTTAAAGGTTAATCCTTTGTTGTGTTTTCTTGAAATGTAAAACGTGGCAGATCATTTATTGACAAACAGCAAGCTGAACTGAGTAGTTCTTGCAGGA
>VYZX01020704.1:146463-205517 GCA_013401335.1 Brachypteracias leptosomus | reverse complement strand
AGGGCATTTTGTGACAGAAACAGGGATTTGATCAGCTTCTCCACAGTGGGGTTCAGGTGACTTAAACAGCTCCCTCATTCAAAATGGGGAAAATATCCCCTACAAGGAAGCATTTATGGAGTCTGATTGACAATTAGATCATTCATTTTGAAGGTTTGTGTTTTCATTAGTAGTGTTCTTGGATAATTACTTCATGTTTGTTTGGGATTTTTTTCTGTGCAATATTTATTACATGCGTGCACTTAGTCTGAAAATTAAGTGCAAAACTGTATCCTTGTTTGTTTTGTGTGACTTCGAGGAACTTCTGTTCTTAATGTCCTTAAAATTATACAGCTTAACTGAAAAATTTATTGAATTATCTGAAATGAAAATGACAGTCCTCTTTTCTTGGATGTGAATAAAACCACTTGATTTTGATATTACAAGGATTGAAATTAGTATCTTTGGAGAGGAAAGCAGTCTGTGCCATCTGCTACCAAATTGTTTTTCTTATGATATATTATTTTTTCTGCTGCGCTAAACGTTAATATCACTTCCTGAAGCTGTTTCACTTGTTGGGTAGGCGATGGGAAGGTGGAGATCCAGGCGTATCCAATCAGAAGACACCAACCACAATCCTCCTAACACCAGAGAGGAAGTTTCATAGCTTTGGGTATGCAGCAAGAGATTTCTACCATGACTTGGATCCCACTGAATCAAAACACTGGCTGTATTTTGAAAAGTTTAAGATGAAGCTGCATACCACTGGTGTAAGTAATAAGCAATTATCTTGGATAATTGTACATTTGCTACTCACAGGTTATCCTCCTGTGGACAGGACTAGATTTTTGCCTTAAGATTGTCAATGAGATGTGAAGCAGCTCTATTGCTAAGTTTGGAGAGTAAATAAAGTAAATTAAACTCTCCAGTTAACATTATGATTCATTTTGCTTCTCACTGTCTTTGGCAAGTATATTTTGCCAGCCTTCTTTCTAGATCTTAGGAGTTCAATAACTGCTTTGCTTAGATCTTCATGTCCTAATTTTCCTGGGTGAAATTCATAGCTGTCTAGGGAGGCTGCATGAGGTTGCTTTGTTCTATAAATTTACTCAGAAAGCAGAAATGGGGTATAAGAGCCATACTGAACTCTAGTGCAGAGGAGCAAATTTACCCAGAGTTCATTGTCAAAACTGCAAGTGCAAATCATGTTGTTAATTTGACGTTATTCCTACTGTGATTATATTTTTGTCTTTAATCCATTAAAGAGCTCTGGGACTTGGCCAGTGCTTTCTGTGTTGAGGTGTTTTCTGGTTTTGTGTGTTGGTGGGTAGCCAAAAAGCTACGCTTTTAACTCATAACTTGAATTAAATATCTTGCATATGCAGCTCTGTTGCAATTAATTATGGATGCATTTATTGTAATTATTTAATATTTAGTCCACATTTCTCTCTCTGCCTGCAGTTATCTGTAGACATGGTAGGTGTTTAAAAACAAAGTCTAAAATAAGCAGTAAATGTCATGCTCCAGGAAATTCAAGTGATGAGTTAGATCCTCTTCAGAACAATTTTGTCACTTTTTCCTAACCAGGTGGATAATGAAGAATTCCCTTTCCTCAAGCAGTGGGAATTAATTTCATGTTTATCTTTTCCTTTTTTAATAACTCTCAGTTTTTTCTTTCATGTAGAATCTTACTATGGAGACAGATCTGACAGCTGCAAATGGCAAAAAAGTCAAAGCACTTGAGATATTTGCTTACGCTCTGCAATTCTTTAAGGAACAGGCATTAAAGGTAGGGTAATGCTTCCTTATCTAGATTTTTTTGTATTTATAACTGGTATAAATATGAGCTTAACACTTCTAACCTTGCCAAGCTTTGACCTCAGTCATATTTGATGTAAACAAAGCAAGGCAGCTGTAGAAACTCTAGACAGGCTGTGGACTCTGGAGAGCTCACAATAGCCTGAAGTGATTTCCCCTCACGCAGGGGAAGCTTGATTCACTAAGTGTATCCCTGTGATGCAGAGTTCTGAATATCTTCTTACCAGCTTAAATGTTTTCTAGTGCTTTTTTAAATGAAAAAAATTGATTTGAAAGCAAAATTCAGAAGTGCGAGAGCTGAAGCTCAGGAATTAAATTTCAGACTGGGTCCTGTCTTCATCCCCTGTGCTCTTGCTGCTGTGATGATGGATTTCTGTGTTGGCACAAGGTTCTCTCTCATGTTAAAGAATTGGCACAGTGAAAAGCAATAGGATGGGCACCTACTGATGTCTCCTGCCCCAACCTGACTTTGTCTTCACTAATTAAGCAAAGGGAAGTTGGATGAGCTGTATCTATTTTGTAACAGAATGATTATTAAAAGCTCTCTTAGAATTTGGTGACTGGAATCTCACTGTAAGTCTGTACAAAGATGACCTGCTGAGGTGTACAAGCTGGCCGACCTGCTGGAAGCAGTGTGATTATGCCAGTGCAATGATCTGTACAGGCTGCTTGACTGTGCTGAGAGGTTCAGTGTATGAGCCTGTGTGGAATTCTGCACCAGTGCAGATATACAGCCCCCATTACCCAAACCACAACAGGTACCTTTGCACAACCCTCCTTTATTCTGTTTTACACGGTTAAACTGCAGTATGTGTGCCAAAGAGCCACAAGTAGTCTGTGGGATTTTGTCCCTGTGCTGGCCCTTTGCAGGGGTGGATTTCAAGTTGTGCTGTGAGGTAGACTCATAGAATTGTTTAGGTTGGAAAAGACCTTTAAGATCATCAAGTCCAACTGTTAACCTACCACTGCCAAGTCCACCACTAAACCATGTCCCTCAGCACCACATCTACATGACTTTTAGATCCTTCCAGGGATGATGATTCCACCTCTTCCCTGGGCAGCCTGTTCCGGGGCTTGACAACCCTTTCAGTGGAGAAATTTTTGCCAATATCCGACCTAAACCTCCCCCGATGCAACCTGAGGCTGTTTCCTCTTGTCCTATTGCTTGTTACTTGGGAGAAGAGACCAACACCCACCTTGCTACAACCTCCATTCACGTAGTTTGTAGAGAGCAATAAGGTCTCCCCGAGTCTTCTTTTCTGCAGGTTAAACAACCCCAGGTCCACTCCTCACAAGATTTGTTTTCTAGACCCTTCACCAGCTTAGCTGCCCTTCTCTGGTCATGCTACAGCATTTCATTGTCTTTCTTGTAGTGAGGGGCCCAAAACTGAACACAGTATTTGAGGTGCAGCCTCACCAGTGCCAAATACCTGGGAATGATCACTTCCCTAGTCTTGCTGGTCACGCTATTTGTAATACAAGCCAGGATGCTGTTGGCCTTCTTGACCACCTGGGCACAGTGTTGGCTCATGTTCAGTCGGCTGACATCCCCAGGTCCTTTCCCACCAGGCAGCTTTCCAGCAACTCTTCTCCAAGCCTGTAGCACTGCTTGGAGTTGTTGTGACCAAAGTGCAGGACCTGGCACTTGGCCTTGTTGAATCTCATCCTATTGGCCTTGGTCCATCAATCTGGCCTATTCAGATCCCTCTGTAGAGCCTCCCTACCTTCAACCAGATCAAGATTCCTGCCTGACTTGGTGTCATCTACATTATGTGGTTTCCCTGATCCTGAACGCACATTTATGCAGAGAATCTAACAAACATTAGACAGAACAAAAAAGACATCTGTTAGGGGTTTAATTTGTAAATTTGTACTGTCTTCTGATGGACTGCCTCCACTTATGTTCCCTTTCTGTTTTGCTTTCTTTTCTTTTTTTTTTTCCCTACTGTGGCTGGCATTGGTAGGGAAAATGCATTTTATTTTCCATTTCCCATTTGAAGTGTTGCAATACTCATTTCTTGTAATATTCTTCTTGGGTCATAAGATTGTTTCTCATATTTTCCTATGAAAGACATGTCCTCAGTAAACACTTTTTGAGATTTAAAATCTCATGTAAATGGTTAAATGTGAGCTAGATACACATTGGCTTCAAATGTGTCACTAAAATGTCAATGTAAGCATAGTAGTTGCTGGATCAAATCAGAATATTCACCTAAGCAAGCATTGTTTAAAATAGCCTTGTTAAAAACTAACCTAAAATAGGTTTAATTTATTCTCTGTGAGATCTCAGTCTATTCCTTAAGGCCACAGAGAAATAATCCTACTATTTCAAGTTCCTCATCTTGTCAGAGATCTACTTATCTATATTTTGGGGTTGATTGTGGAGTCACAGACTTGAACCCGTGCATAGTCTGGGGAAGCTCTTAGTGAATATGAATGCTGTTGGGTACAATCCTGTGTATATTCTGACCTGTCTGGTCAGGGCTACATCCTTTCTGTATGTTAATAACTAATTCCCTGTGATTTGTGAGTGCTTGCTGAAACTAATGAGACAAGCGATGTAAATAAACTGTTACTCTGGACTCTAATTTGTCCGTTCCTGCTGCCCTGTGCAGTATAAAGGTTCTACTTTTCTAGTGTGGATTTCTGAGCTGCAGCATAGCTAAACAAACACAACACCTTGGCACAGCACAGGCAGAAACATTTTTGTATATTCTAAAGGCCTGTTGTCCACCTTTCTGAACCTTTCTCTGTTTGGATGGAGATTTAGATAGGACATATGGTAATGACATTTTACTTGGAACCTTTCCCAAAACATGTCAGTATATCACCTAATTTGCAAATGCAATACAGACTTTCCTCTTTTTAAGGGGGGGGAAAAAAGGACAATAAAAGAACTAAACTGTCTTGAATGTTTGCTTAAAGCGAAATTCTCAAGGAGCAATCAGTCATTTTTTTAAAGGATTTAGTTGTAACTTCCACTTGTTAACTGAGCTATAAAAATTTGATTTAAAGGTAAGTGGTGTATAAAGAAGTCATTGAAAAATGCAGATTGTTAAACAATGTTCATCAGTGATACCTCAATATGTTTTCTGTGTATTAATCAAGATGCAAGTGTGAATTCTTCAAGCTAACAGAAAATCCCACACTGTGATGAAGAGTGTACATAAACATTCTATAATATTCAGCAGTACATGAGCTGCTTTTGGAAAACCTAATTTTTTTACTTCATATTAAGCAGTAAAATTTTCTATAGGCCTCCTTGAGAAGTCATTAACCCTAATCCCAGCTTTTGGCACAGTAAAACATCCTTGACAGGTTGGCAATAATTCTGATTTGTAGCATACATGTAACAGAAAAAGATTGAAAACAGAAAGTTCCTGGAACCAGCAGAAAATAATGTTTTCTTATAAAGTTGAGACCCGTCATTTTGCATTCACCTCTATTTTCCCCTTATTTAGGAGCTCAATGACCAAGGAGGCTCAGACTTTGAAAACACTGAAGTAAGATGGGTCATTACAGTGCCAGCTATTTGGAAGCAGCCTGCAAAGCAGTTTATGAGACAAGCTGCCTACAAGGTAAGATTACAGCCTGAACGTAGAAATGCCCCTTTAAAGCCCTAGTTGATAGGCTTAACAATAAACACTTAGCTCTAGTATAAATTGTATGAAAAAGGTCTAGAAAAGAGTCAGACTAGAAACATTGAAAGAGAAGTTAACTCTGCCAAGCAGTGGTTTTAAGTCATACGTATTCACCTCTTAAATGCCTTTTTCTTTCTATTTCCTTGTATATTTTGTTGTCCCTCACTGCAGACTCTGGTGTTTTAGTCATCTTGTACATTGTATTCCTGCTGAATTCAGTGCACATGGAACAGATGCAGTTTTGATACCCAAGGGAAGCTGATTTTAAAACACTGGACACAGTTTTGTTTTGTTATTTTCTTTAGGTCATCACAGACTTCCAAAGTTAAAAAAAAAAAAAAAAAAAAAAAAAAGGAAAGAAANNNNGAAATAAAAAAAAAAAAAAAAAGAGGGAAAGCAAAGAGCCTTCTTGGTGGGACTTTTTTTCCAGTTCCCATTTTCCCACAGTAGGAATGAAAGGACTGTGAACCGGATAGACTGGGCATAAAATTAAATTCAAATGTTGTTATTTTCACCAGTAAGAGGTTTATCTGCATTTAACTCTTTCACCTCGGCCCCCACCATGTGCACTTTCCATATGTATGTCCTTTATTTCAAATTCAGTTTGTGTCTTTAATACACTACATGTACACATTCTTCTTTTCATAAGGATTTTCATCTTCTATTTTCTTTTGTTTTGGTTTTTTATTTTATTTTGGGGCAGTGACTTGCGTAACCCATTGGCAGCAGCTATGCAATGCACAGTTTGTAAAATCTAGTAATTCATGAGTAATTTGCAGAGTGCTCCTGGGAAGCACCCAGATTTTTCTAACTCTGTTTCTAACTATCTCTAATGTTGAGCAACATTTTTCTTAACAGTCTTTTTTGTGGGATTGCTAATGCTAGTGCCAGAAGCAAAACACTCTTAAAGTTCTGATGGAAGGACGCGGTTGTAGGTAAATCTGAAACACTAGAGACCCATTCATTATCTCTGTATATTGTTGTCTGCCTGCTGTCTGTGTGCATGTGTGCTCATGAACTGGGAGCTGTGTAAGGAGCAGGGCAGGGTAAGGTAGATCTCTTGGCACTTCTCATTTGTGGCACAGTGGAATGTTGTTAATTAGTGTCTGTGTCTGTGGTTGTGTCTGTGATTGTGTACTTTTATTGGCAAGCTTGACAAACAGCCAGGACTGACAAGGCTATTAACTCGGGGTGTGCGATCAATTGCAGGAAAATGAGTTTAGGGAAATAATTGATGCTTACTTGACAACACAGTTGATTGATATTTTTTTTAATTATTTTTTTTTAAGTAATGGGGATGAAGAAAGAAGTGCAGAAAACTGAGAATTCTGCATTGCCACTCAGTCTTTTAGATTCCTCTTACTGGATCCAACACATTCCTCAAACCACTATGTACAAATGGGTCAGAATAGCTATTGGAACATGCAAGCATCTTGAAAATGAGAGCTTGTCCTAAGAGTAATCCGAGCATTGAGTAGAGAGAAGTGTGAAAAGGCAGTGCTAGAAACTTTGTTACTGGAAATGCGCTGAAGTACAACCCTCTAAGCTGAGAGTTAACTAGAGGGAAATGTTAATGAGCTGCGGAAATCTGCTTGAGTAATCTGTGGCAAGTGACAGAGCTCTAAGAGAACAAAAATACCAAGGGCTTCAGTCAGTGGTTCCTGATGTAAAGCCCAGCTTTTCTGGAGTGGTTAAGTAGTTGTCTAGGCAAAGCTAAATATTGCATGGAATTAAAAACATCAAGTAAGAACTGTTGTAAATCTGTTCCTGCACTCAACATCCATCAGCTTCTGCACAGCCTACAACTTCAGTGCATCTCTGACATGCCCTCATCTCTGTCTTGCCTTAAACAAAACATTGCTAACCTGGAACTCTTCATCTAAACAAAGGCTCCAGTGACTGCCCCTTCCAGCTGCTCTGCTGCTTTCCCATCTGAATGAGTAATCTGGGTGTTCCCTTCAGCTCACAGCTCTTCCTCTCTCTTCCCATCCAGCCTATCAAAAACCTGCTAATTCAGCCTGCGTGACCCCTTTCCCTGTCTGCACATGCTGCTGAGCTTTCAGCAAAGCTGTCACGGACTTTGCATCTTGGTTACTGCAGCATCATTTCCTTGGTTTTGGCAACTGTGATCTGGCCTGTTTTGTATCTCTTCAGAATACTGATGCTAAAGGGTTTTGTTGCCTCACATTTGATAGGGATCAACCTACATTTGACTCCTTCATCCGTGTCATCTCAGACATAAGCTGCGTGTCCTGGACATGAACATCTGTAATGCTAATTCATTTTCCTCCTCTGAAACCCTCCCTAAAATGCTGAGTTTTTCATGCCTACAAAAACTTGACTGTGATTAACCTACTGATACGTGAAAACTGCTCCTCATTGCTTCTTGTTGTTACTCTGCCTGCCCCATCTGTATTCATCTATTGTGCTTTTTGTATCCTTAACTCTTTTTATACTGGAGTGGTTACCTTTGAAGCGGGTATTTGTTTTTTCTCATTTGTCTTGCTCTCTGGGGCCTCCTGAGGGACTAAGTCTGGTAGGCTGTAGAGAGCTGCGTGTCTTTGCAGCTTCAATATACTGGATTAAAATTGCTTTATTCCTGAATAACAGTTCACAGACACTTCTTCCTGTCCCTTGTGTTTAATTCCTATGTGTCCAGAAATAGTTCTAAAGCTGTGTGACACTTATGGAGGTCTGGTCACAGTTGGAGAGCGTGGCAAGAGCAGCATGTCATCTCCCTCTGTAGGACCCACTTTGGATTAAATTTCCTTCCCAAAGCATGTCTGCTGGGCTTAGGGTGCATTGCATCTGTGTTTGTTATATCCTGAATAATGACTCTAGGATGCATTAGTCAGATTTACCATTGTCCCCACCTGTAAAATATAAGGCAGTGTAAATAGCATTAACTTCTCTTGTTTCTGTATCCTAGTTATTCCGTTTCAAATTCTTTGCTTTGGTGTAGTTTTGTCAGAAGTGCTGTATTTACCAGTATTAGAAGGAATCCCATTCTCATGAAGAACTCATGTTGTGAGTAATAAATTCAAATTGCTGATATATTTTCTTATTCTGGAGACTTTGGCAGTGTGTTCCAGTTGGGCAGCATGTGGGAGGACTGCATCCTGCTCATGTGGGTAGGACTTGCCCTTATCCTTTTCCTTGTAGAAGCAGCCAGATGCAACTACCTGCACTGGGCCTGAGATTTAGACCTCAACATGGAAAGATGACTTAGGTGTGGAGGCAAACCACTTTCTGCTTGTGAGCATGGCCTGGCACTTACAGCCTCATCAGAATGGCCTGTGAATGTGGACACAAAACCAGGATTCCACCTCTATGTTGTCTGAGGTCCTATTGACACAAGAAAATTCAGTGTTTTGTTAGTCTTGAATTACTAATGGGAAAAAACAAACAAACAATAAAAAACCCCAACAAAAAAACAAAGAGTGTGCCCACTAACAAAAAGATGAAACTCTAAAAGTATTCAAGACCATTTGTGTAGAAACCCATTGAATCTAGGTAGGCCTGATTCTAGGTTGGTTCAGTTTTAGCAGCACTTTGTTGTCTTAATATATTACCATGAGCAGCATTTTTGATCCCTTATCCAAATGAAATTCAGGCACTGTAGATTGTTTATTAGATGAACACAGGATCCAATATTCTTGGCAGAGTGTTTCTCTTTAGTGAAGGCATTGTTCCAGCTCATCTCTCAGTACACGTTCTTTGGGCACAGTAAGTGCAGAGCAGAATTTGCAGGCTGGAATTCCCTAAGGTTGAGGAACAGTTTGGAGTGTGACAGGAGCCTGTGAATGCAGAAGCTATAAAATAAGGAGGTAAAACATGGCATACCAAATGCAGTCAGGGCAGAGCAAAGGAAAGGGAAGACAGTGCATATTTGTAAGCTTGCCCAAAATATTCTGTAGGCTTACAAACATCAGTCAGCTGCTCTACTTAGAGATATTGAGGGTTCTTTTCTTTTTAATATGAACTGCTGATTTTGTAATAAAGTTCTAGAGCTCTGAAGTAGATTTGTCTTTCAGTTATAAATAACAAAATCATTTGCATGGTAAACTCATATAAATAGAGAGGCAGTCTAGGTCCAGTGAGCCTGGAATTCCAGAGGCTTTCTTTAACCATCTTATACTGAATATTTATTAATGTTTTCACATCAGTTTCATCATCAGTTTCAGTGGAATGCACATGATGAGGATTACTTAACACATTCTGTTCCAGAGTCACATTACAATGATCAATAGTAGCCTCCTCTGTAGAAACCTTTGGAGAAAAGTAAACAAATTTGGTGAAAGAATTATGTAGTGGCTCATAAAATTTCTTGCTAATAAAAATGTGATGTGAAGTGTTTTATTTTTAAAAAGATGACTAGAGAGACTTAACCAGATCGATACCTGTGAAGCTGAGCTACACTTACTCTTTCCTAAGTATTTTCTTTGGTATATAAAACACAACTGAAATTCACTTGTCTAGGCACAGTGTAAGAAACTTCTGCTATAAACTACATAAAAAGGCCACGATGCTCAGGCACAGACAGCACTGGGAAGCTGGTGATTTCTTTGAAACAGTGCTTGTTAGTGGAGGCAGATGAGGCAGGACTGCGTTAATGCATCAGCCATCCTGATTATTTGTGGCCTCTGGGGTTCTCTTGAGTCCATGCTTTCACTTTTATGATACTAAGATCTTTTTAATCATAAGGATTAAAATGTTTATTAAGTGATATGTTAGGGAGGATTCTGCATCTTTTAGCTATGTTTAATTAGGAAAGGATAACTAGTTGAGGAGAGATGAGAGAGTAGGAACTCGACACAGTGGGAAATGTGTAGTCATTGATCTCAGTTTATACATCTTAATTTCCCAGCCAGGTTCACATGAAAGCAGAGGCAGCTGATGAAGCCATCTGCTAATCTGGTTCTGTACATTTCTGTTTGTCCAATTCTGCGGCGCAAGCTGGAGTATCAGGAGGTTTTCTTTTTATTTTGCTAAACAAGTAAAATAGTATGGTTTTGTAGCATTCTAGGTAAGAGCAGGTAGATGGATCTTATAAAGCTTTCTCAGGTTCTTAGAAATTTCCTGAAAGGGCACTGGAACCAACAGGAATAGCCAAAAAATATGATCTCCCTTCTGCCTGGCGGCAGGACTGCTGGATGGGGTGTTCCAGCCAAAAGAAGAGAACAACACTCTGGAAGACTTTAAACTAAAATCAGGAGGAGTGGGGAGAGTAATAGAAGTCCACAAATAAATATAAATCAATGTAGGCAAGGTCTAAAACTAGTGGGTGGGATTGTTTATAATAAGTTCATATAAAGGACAATAAAGGAGGATAATAGATCGGTCTAGAAGACATCTTAGATGCCAGTATTCAGTTACAAAGGCAGAGAACAGAAATACAAGCTGAAACTGGAACTAGAGTGAGAAATATTAAGGCAGAATCAGAAAGCCCAAACTAAGATACAACTAACAGAAAATAGCAAGGATATCATTTTCTTGGCAAAACTGCTCTCAGTCTCTTTAATAAAATCATCCTGAGCCACAAGGACCTACAATGAGGATGTTTTGAAACAAAGGGAAGGGAGAGGCACTAGGAGGAGACTTAAATAGGAAGAGAGGCTTTGCTGTTGTGGTGGCTGGTGCATGCTCATGGTACAAAAGCATTTCTAGAATAATAGAACATGAAAAATTGAAAAGCTTATGAGAATTTAATGGCTTCATTTTTCTAATGCACGCTACTCATCAAACTTGCAACTAATGTTCTCCTGCACCTTGGGGGATATAATGTAATGCAGCAAAAAATTCTTGGTAATGCCACTTGGAGCTAAGCTTTCACTTGCTGCACGAAGGTGATCTGTGGTGATGGTCACTTGGGACTGAGCTGCAGCAACATCTCCCTCATGGAAATATGAACTCACTGCCACTGCAGTCCCATTTAGCATCAACCTGCCAACAAACATCATCTCTCCATTAGCACGTTACCATTCAGCAATATGTGAGCCCTCTTTATAATGCTAATTGGGATTTATTCGTGGTTCCAACAACTGTGAAAATTTTGGAGGAATGAAGGGGCAAGGGCACAAAAGAACAAACCATTTGGAGATTTGTATAGCCTGTTGTGCAAAGGAAAATTTTGGTGATTTCAGAGTTTCATGTCTGCTAGTTTTGGAGTAGGGTGATGTTCCCCTGTCAGAGTTGTCACAGCACAGTTTTAAATTACAGATTTCCTCAGGTTTTTGAACTAAGACCAGTTAAAGGACTTCCTTTGACTGTGAGAGGAGAGCAACCTTTTGCAAGGCTTGACAGGGAGGAGCCCTTTTTGTCACCATCATTGTTTTCTGCAAGAAGCTGCATTTACCTTAGCATTTGATTTGAAATAAAGAGTAAATACCCTCAAGTTGCATCAGGGGAGGTTTAGGTTTGCTGTTAGGAAAAATGTCTTCACCAAAAGGATTGTAAAGCCTTGGCTTAGGCTGCCCAGGGAAGTGGTGGATTCCCTGTCCCTGGAGGGATTTAAAAGGCATATAGATGTGGTGCTGAGGGACGTGGTTTAGTGGTGCCCTGGCAGTGCTGGGTAAATGGTTGGACTTCATGGTCTTGAAGGTCTCTTCCAACCAGAACAATTCTCTGATTGTAGTAGAAGTATAATCTTAATTCTCATAGTATTTATATAGTGACTTCTGTATTCTTTCAATATTCTGCAATTCTTGCTATTGTCACGTATAGAGATTTGACGATACTTCCTTTTCTCTGTCCATTCATTGCTCCTACTGCCCAGGAGATCTTCGTGTCTCCCTGAGTAATACTTCATAGAGCTCAGGAGCCCTTGAGTTTACCTGCTTCTCTTCCTTCTCTGGCTTCCATTATGCATTTTAGGAGTTTCAAAAATTTGTATTATGTCCTACGTTTAGTAGGTTTTATTGTTTTATAAATTAAAAAGGGAAGTTATTATACAAAATCCAGAAGATCTGATGAGAGTGGGTTTTAAAAATAGGATCAAACAGTGCTTGCACTCCCAAAGAATTCTAAGCTCACATTGAAAATACAAAGAATAGATTATAAAAATAATGTATAAAACATAAAGTATAGAAATGCACTGGTAAAGCAATCTTAGCTGGGTAACAGCAACCCCAGGAAAAATAAATTGAGGCAGTGTGACCATGCTTAGCAAAGACATTTATCTCAGTAAGACAACCTAGCCATCTATAACAAATTGGTTCATCTATTGGTGACCACACAACCGCAGCAATTCTGTCTGTAGCCAACACAGCTCCGCAAAATTCATTATTCAGAGCCTGCTGAAAGGAAAACTCATGCTCCATTACAGTTCCAGGTGCCACATTTATCTACTTGCCTTTCAGAGTGGGATAATGCCATAGTTTCTAAATAGCCACCATTAGGAGAGAGCAATGTTACAGGCTGGAGTTTATTCCTTATTGTAGGAGTAGCTTTATTGATAGGTTAGTAAACAGGAATGCAGTATCAAACAGATTCTGCTTTGATCCAAACCAACTTGCCAAGTAGCAGGATCAGAGATGTGTATGACAGATAGCCAGCTTGATTATTCAGAGTCCCAGCACCCCCCATTCCAACAAACTTCAGCAATAGGTCCACTCTAATCCTTGCTATTAAGTTGGATACTCAGAAATTGATGTGTTTGCTTTAGTGTGATTGTTTCACAAATCATAGAATCATAGAATTGTCAGGGTTGGAAGGGACCTTAAGGATCATCTAGTTCCAACCCCCCTGCCATGGGCAGGGACACCTCCCACTAGATCAGGTTGCTTAGAGCTCCATCCAGCCTGGCCTTCAAAATTTCCAGGGATGGGGCTTCCACCACCTCTCTGGGCAACCTGTGCCAGTGTCTCACCACCCTCATGGTGAAGAAGTTTGGCCTAAGTGTCTTACAAGTTATGTGGGAAGCTTGTAGCAGAGCTGAAGGCAAAAGAATTGAGCTCCAAGTCCATGTCTGCTGTGTGCATTCTCATGTCTTTTTTTTTCCCTTTTCAACCAAATACAGGAAAATAAATTAATTAGGAATTTAATTTTCCTCTCTGACAAGACACTGGACTGAGGCAGACTTTTTATTTTTGTGCAGATTGTATTAGTGTTGTAAACTCAACTTGTGCATCCTTGATGCATTAAGCTAATTGCTTTCCCTATATTGAATCACTTTAAAGTGACTGATGGCTGATATTGAAGGCTAATGGACTTCTCAGGACTGTTGTGCTCTTTATTTTTTCAGATTTTAAAAGTGAAGCTTTCAAATTTAAAAGAAAAAAATAAATGTACTGTGACAAATGTTTTCTTTTGATCCCAAGCCACTTAGATAAAAGTTCTAATTGCAAAGATGACTGAACTCCATATAGAAACTTGTGAAGCCTGGAATAACTTCAGGCTTGTTACAGTGAGTTTGGTACTGCTGTCATGCTGTCAGATACAATGGGCTCCTCTCAAGGATACAGGCAAGGATTTGATGTGGCATTCACAAAGACAAGGAATGAGAAACTGTGTAGGTCTTTGGTGTTTGGGAGAGACTGCGACCAGAATTTTTGGTCTTTCTCAGTGAATAATACCTGCACCATTTTAGAATCATGGAAGTGTTCATTGGAAGCATTTGTAGGAGCTCATCTAAGTCTGACTTTCCATTTGAAGCAGGGTTGTTGCCAACACCAGGTCAGCAGGGGCTTTGCTTAGCCAAGTTTTTAAAGCCTCCAGGGACAGAGATGACTCTCTGTGCAGCTGCTGCAGTGCTGCATCACCTTCCTAGTGAAAAGGGAGTTTTGTACTATCCAATTTGAACTCCACAAGCTGGAATATGTGGCTGTTTCCCCTTGTATCTCCTGGCAAGACTGAGAAAAGTTGTGTTCTGCTGTCTTTGTAACTGTCCTTCAGATGGCTGCAGGCAGCTATTAGCTTGCTCCTTGGCTGCCTCTTTACCAGACTAAACAAACCCAGCTCCCTCAGTCCCTCCTTAGGACATGCTCTATCAGCCTCCTTGAACCCTCTCTGCTTTCTCCATGTCTGTCTTGAACTGAGAGGTGCAAAAGTGTTCGGCTGATAATCTTCACTGAGCTCGTTCTGTAGCCATGGTAATTAGCAGCTGTGAATACTTACTGAGAAGTAACAGGGAAGTAAGTGCTGTAGCAGAGGGCTCTAAGTGATTCTAGTGGTTTCTTTGGAATTAACAATAATAATAATAATAATAATAATAATAGTTTACACAGTGATTACATGTTTTCATCCCAGCTTTTTGAAGTTGATATCCAAGAGTTTCTTCCACTGTAAAACTAAGTCTAATTATAAATAAAAAGCTCATCTAAACCTCTTGGCTCATCTAAACCTCTTGGTGTTCATGCACAAACTCTTTAAGTGGAGAGTGGTGTTGCTATTAATTGGAATTAATTTATATCTTGTCTGGCCAAATTAGCTTTATGGGTGCTAGTGTGAGGTACCTTATTATCATCTCTCTTGATTTCCTGCAGGTTTAAAGGATTTCACCTAAAAACTCCCTTCACAGGAGTTCAGAGCTTGTGAGTTTTACCTTCAAAGTGTGAGCAGCAGTAAACTCAGCCTACACGAAGGCTGTAGGAAGGCTGTGAATTTTCTGTGGGTTAGTTATTTTGTATGAGCTTCTGGTATGGGCAAGCCCTGGGAATTCAAAAAGCACTGCAAAGCCTACGCTCTGGTATTTTAAAAGCAAGGAAAACAGTATAAATATATAGTAACATTATCTACTTCTTCATGGCAGAAGGGAAGATTTCCTGAGATCTCAGAGAGGTCTCAGGATAATCCCAAAATCCTAAGACTGATTTTTACATCCTTCTGTCTTTCACAATACTTTATCATGCTAGTGCAAAATGAATTAATGAAAACTATTACAGGGGTCTCTTAACTTCCAGTTTTGTGCCCCCTCCTTTCAGCTGATGGCTTTTCCATTTCCCATGTTTCATAATTTATGTTTCTCTTATCTGTAAAACGAAGTTATTGCTATTTTACCATAGCCATTTTTGCTCTCTGAAGCAGTTTTCTTGCAGAGAGAGGAGTAGCTTTGTCCTGTCACGTAACTGTACAGATGAGGAAGCTGACACTGAAGGAGTTCTGCAGCTGTGATAATTTCCACTGTGTTCGTATTTGTAAAATGCAGAATATCAATGGCACCTGATCAGAATAGGATGGACAGCCTGTGCCACAAACCCAATTTTAGCTCAACAGGCAGCAATAGTGTGAAAATGTCTGCATTTATGTGTATCTGTTATGTATATGCGTGTGTGTGTAGCAAATGTTGTATAAGAAAAAGGAAAAAGCTCTTGGCTCTAGAAAGCAAAAAATGTCTCTGCAACACTGTAGACGTCAGAACTTCACAGGATCAACTGCCACCCAAACATTGTGTTGACTGGATTTGAAAAAAAAGAAACAGACAGATGTTAATTTTCAGTTTTCATCTAGGCTCTGAAATTCTGAGGGTGAATTTTAGAAAGGAGAGAAGCACCCAGCAACTCTTCCTCCTGCCTTTTCTGTGTCCCAAGGGGAATCTGGGTGCCTTTGAAAATCTTGGTTTGTGGCTGTCGAGCAATTTTAAGAATCCGTCTTTAAACAGATAAGTGTGCTGAGCTAAATGGGCTGTCTGGCCTCACTGTAGGATTTATTGTTGTACTGCAGTGCTCTCCATCACTCTGAAGACCAATGTCAAAGCATCAGTGTGTGTGATGGCATAGTGATTTTTCAAACCTTTTTTATGAAGGCTTCTTAAGCCTCAAGGCTGAAGATCTGGCAAAACCACAAGTGCTGTGCTTTCCACACAGCTCTGTGATGTCCACTAGCCCCACTCCCTGCCAACCCAGCTGCCCCTCATGTGCCTCTTCCCGATAATGCCGAGAGCCTTTTCCCATGTTGCTCATCTCCTCTCCTGGCATGCTCTGCCTCTGTAATTAGATCTCAGTCGTTTATTTGTGACATCCCAGTTTGATGCCATGGAACTGGAGAAAGTGCTAGCTAGCGAGAGAGGAGGAGGATTAGAGAAGAGCTCACTTAGCAAGGCACTAAGTGGATGGTGTTATCATGAATCCGTTAACACAATGAACTGATTAGTTTAAACAGTGTACATTGCACAAGGCACTTAATTTCCAACTGCTGTTTTGTGTTGCCTTGATTCAGGCACACAATACTTTCTTCATGAGGGCTGCACAGTGCTTAGCTTGCAATCATGGCTTTCCTATTGTTCCTAATTATAATAAATATCTTGGAAAATAGGAAAATGTTGATATTAATTCACAGCATCTGTTTCTCTGGCTGAATGATGTTGGCCTGCAGAGCTTCATTTCCTAATGAACCACATTATCTTTAGGGAGCTATTTCATGGAATCCAACTTTGAAGTTTTATCTCTGGTCCCTACAAATGTGGCTTTAGTGGTAAAACAAGTTTAAAAGCTTCTTCCTACCACCCATAAGAATGGATCATTACACTCACCTCATCTCCAGCGTTGCTTCAGAAGTGATTAAAGTAATGCAGTTGGTGGGGGTGACAACCTGTGAAAGCAGAACAAGGACCCAAGGCTGTGATGGAGCTGTGATGAAGCTGTCCCTGCAGCTTCTGCACATGCTGTGTGTCACATGCAGAAATGGAAGCTTGCTGTTTGGTGAAGAATAGCATTTGGCTGGGACACTGAACTGGAGTTCTGGGGCTGTGGAGTGAATTCCCACCTTATCATGGGTTCCTATCATAGAATAATAGAATTATTTAGATTCGAAAAGACCTTTAAGATCATCAGGTGCAACCATAACCCTACTTTGTCAAGTCCGCTGCTAAACCATGTCCCTCAGCATCACATCTACATGGCTTTTAAGCACATCCAGGGATGGTGATTCAGCCGCTTTCCTGGACAGCCTGTTCCAGTGCCTGACAACCCTTTTGAGGAATAATTTTTTCCTAATATCCAACCTAAACTTTCCCTGGTACAACTTGAGGCCATTTCCTCTTGTTACTTGTGAGAAGAGACCTCCTTTTCAGGAGATTTGTAATATTAGTCAAGGCTTTTGGTCTCTGCACCTTGTTTTTCCAACAGTCTAGTGCAGGTGGTTCTTTTCTTGCACATATTTATCTGTTTAGTCTATTTATGCCTCATTTTTGTCTCTGGAAATGTCTTAATTATGAATGCAGTGCCTGTGGCACTAACGCAGTACTGAATCAGGTCTTAGATGACTATAATATTTATCAAAGCAGTAAATTCTTGGTTTGTTTCTCTTTCTGAAACATGGAATTTAACTGCCACAAAAGTAATATAGTATATTTCTCTATATTTAGTTTAGGAAGTGTTTTCCTTTAGTGGCTTTCAATGCACAAAGGACAAAGGCACTAGTATACCTATTTTACAGATGGATAATCTGAGCTGGTAAGGAGTACAGGGTCTGCCAGGACCCTCTGACTGGTCAGTAGTGCAACAGAAAGCAAAACTCCTGGGTATAAGCACAGTTCATATCCAGAGAAAACACATAGTTTTAAATCTCTAAATATATATTGGAATAATTTACTTATTCCATTTGACCCAGGAAGTGACATGCAAATGTTACTGAGAGGGTAAAAAATGGGTCTCAATCAGATTATTTTCTCTAGTTTAGAGAATTGGCCTGAACTACACCCTGGACCAAAGGGGAGTCAAGGGGTCAGAGTGGCCTCTGTGCTCCTCTTGCAGCAGTGAAGGCCACCCCTCTGCAAGTTAATGCAAGCTTTAGCACTGAAGTAGACCCAGCTGCAGTTCTCCTGGCCCTGACTCTAGATTCTAGTGAAACAGGGGTCAAGCCCAGGCTGCCTGCACTAATCTGATTAATCCTGAATCTGCGTGGTGCTCATTTGTGCCTCCATCATTTCCAATATCTATTGACTCTTAACTGTTTCTCTTTTCTTTTTGGACCTTTTCAGAGGCTGTATTAAGATTAGTATATATTTTTGCCATAAGGAAGATCCTGGTTTTATAATATTAAGTACATCTGCATCTTACCAGGTTGAGGATTTTCTGCCTGTGTTAATGTAACATCGAGGTGCAAGAACTATCTGAATCTAATCCTAAGTGTGGGGTAAAATGCACCTTGTCCTTTATTGTATTTGTTTTCATCTCCCCAAGCCCCCATGCTGCAGAACATCATTAAGGCAGATCCCTCTGCTATTGGTCTTCTCAGAGTCTGCCTGCATGGGGCTGGTTTGGTCTCCGCTGGCTTGGCAGGGCAGCACCATCAGCCTGTGGAGCAGCCATGGGGCTGGCCCACAGCTTCAGCTGAGTTTGACAGCCCTGCTGTAGACTATTCTTCCTCCACACAACCTCAGGGATGTGAAAGTCTAATTATTGTACATACAAACTTCACACAAATACTTTCCTTTTGGAGGAAAGTTCTTACAAGGTCTGCACAAGACAGGGCAGTTTTGATCATTGCGGTCGTGCCCCTTAGTGCAGTGGTTTTCTGCAGGCCTGGCCCTCTTTAATGATCTGGTTTCAAAAGAGCTAGATCTGTGCAATGATCTTGTGAAAGTGTGCATGGCTTCCTATGTTATCATCCAGCATTGATGGAAGGACAGAAGCTTCAGAAATGATTGAAAATAGGCTGTGGTGTGCAGGAAAGCGTGGTTGTGTTCCCTGATGAGGGGAAGAGCTGCAGTGTGAGCCGAGAGCCTCACAGTAGTCAGCTGTGAGATTTCAGAAGTTATAGTATTCAGAAAATAAGTTTGACTTTAAAGTATTTTGAGTGAAGAGGAAATGTGTGTATGTGAAAGAGAATTTTCATGCAGGTGAAGCTCAAGGAAGTAAAGATGAATACAAAATGCACGGGATCGACTCCAGTTAACATACAATTCTAATAATAAATTGACTTAAATTCAACAGATGGAGTACTATTTGCTATATGTGGGGGGGTTGCACTATTTCAGACCTTAGTATCAGTTCTTATAGCCAGTTTTATAGCTCTAAAGAAATGGATGCACTCAGTGTAGGGCGTATTCCTATCAGTGATCGGGCTTTTTTTTTTTTTTGCATGGAAAAAGATGCCTGATGTGTTCTCTGAAAAAGCAAAAACTGAGATCTAACTCTTGCTTTCAGTGGTATGAAAGGATAGTGATAGGAAACATGTATCTTGTCAATGATGGTGTATTTCCTAATGCACTATTGCTTCTGAGCTCACCATGGTGTCATAAATAAAGCCTGATAGAGCAGCAGTGTCTGCCTGGCTGTGCTATGAAATACAGTACTCCAGCTAAATGCTGATGCTTCTAATTATGGTGGCTTTCAGAGATGGGAGCTCTTCATCTAGGCCTACCTCATGGCTTTCATTGCCTTTTAAAAAGACTCAAGCTACATGGAATATTCTATTATAATGTTGCCTTTAAGGCCATATGCATTACAGTATTTAAAAAAAAATAAAATAAATATGCATTGCTGTTTTCATTGTGTGTTGTGGCATGTGAGGCTGGTTTTAAAAGCATCTTTTAATCTGTAGTAATGATGATTCTGCATATGGAATGAGTGAGTATCTTTTAGTTCTCTGGAAGTGGTCAGACTGCTAGACTGAGCTGCAGTCCAGACCTCAATATTTGCTAATGATGCATTACTCTAACACTTGGCAGCTGGTGCTGTTCAGGGGCTGGAGAACGTATTTGTGGTCAGCTGTGACTCTAGTCTGGTGACACATTTCTGGCTAGAAAAGCAGAGCTGGTGCGCCAGGCTGAGAATTCACCTGCATGGGGATGGTAAAGTTATTTGTGCTCCAGTACATGAGGCTTTGAAGCACTTTGAGATTTGGTGTCAATGATGCCTCTTGGCACATGAACAGCAGTGCACTGGCACCAGCTCACAAACCTGCTTTACTGGAGCAAGGGAAAGTCTGGGAGTTCTCAAAGCATGAAATCCCTGGGCATAGCAGCAAAGTGAGTTTGGGCAGTCTTAGAAAGTAGTTCTTTGTGTCTTCCATGTATATTAATGCAGCTATATCCTGCAAATAAATTAATTAAAAAAAAAATTTCTGGTGCTCAAAGGATTTTTGTAATTCCATGATGGGTTTTCCATGTTTGCTTTTTTGGGAAATCCACCGTCTGCCTCCGGTATGATCCGTAAGTGATGACTGGGTTTATATTGCTAGTGTGTATAATGGGAGAAGGAAAATCTCCTTAGCAGGCTGGAGTTGAGACATGGCTCTGTTATAAAGTCTGCTATAAGCTGCCCTAGGCAAAAGCAATGCAGTGCATCTGTCCCACTGCCAGAGTAATCTATATAATGTTGAATACTGAGACATTGTTTAGATCTGCCCTGTTCAAGCCTGTTAACTGTCAGTCTCTGTTGTGAGCTGCTGCAGTACTTGGGCAGCCCTGGGTGAGGGCATGGAGTGAGGCAGGTAGAAAGGAACAAATGGGAAATACATCCAGCTTCTATAGTTAGCATTTTTAACAAATGCATTACTGTTTTTGTGTTGACTGCCTGCTCTTTTCACTCTTCCTTCGCTGCACACTTGGTATTTTTCTCCATCTGTCCTCTTCTCCTTGGCTGTAACGATGGGACAGAAGTATTGCATCCTAAGTCTTCATCTTCTCAGAGCTTGCATTAAGGCAACCTCATTGCTCCATTCCTCCCTAGCAGTATGTATGTGTTCATGTTTCTTTCTCATCTCCCTGTCCCCTATTCTCTCTGTCCTGTCTATATATAGATATATCTGTACAGTAATGTGCTATCTCTGATGATCTAAGTAGAAATGCTACATACACAAGGTATGAAATAGTATTGATCCATACATATATATGTACATCTAAGATATATGTTGGATGCCTAGTACCCTTCACTGTACAAGATTCTTTGTATGGTCTTTTTGAGATGTGAAATAACACATTCTTCACTGTAACTGGCCCTTCAAACTCTGTAAGGAAAGCATTTTATCAAAAAATTCCAGCATTTTCTTCATGAAATTCTGTTAGGATCAGCTGTTCTTTGAACTGTTAAAAACTGTAATTTCTGTTGAAAGTTTTCCTCGGGAGATATTTTGAGTATGTTAAAATAATATCTAGAGAGCAAAAGTAGCAAGAATAACATCTGCTGTGCTTGGAGGATCTGAGAACATGGATCTGAGTCCATCCGCTGCAGGTCATTGCCTTCCTCTCCTGACGTGCAGGCTGCAATGTGAAAAGTTCATGGTACAGAGCACTGCAGGAGGAGGGGAGGAAGAAAAATTAATGGCTTGCTCTTTTCTTTAAGCAGAACCAGCCTTCAAAATTTGTACCAAAATCCCCCCTAGAACTGCAATTAATACAGTATTTATTCTTTTTTCCCCTTCAAGTCAGGAAGTCCCAGGGCATTCCCTGTGCGTGCAGCTCAGTTCTTGTCACCTCTGCAAATGCTTTTTGATGTAGCCTTTGAATTTTAATGTCCTTAGCAACAAACTATTTTTTCCCTAAAGTATAATTTTGTCGTTTAGTGCACAGGTTAGACACAAGGCTAGGAATTGCTTTGTGCTACTAACATATGCCCAGAACATGGAAAAGACTGAGCACGCTGAGTTCATCCACATTGCTGGATATAAAAAAAACACTTTCTGCTCAGACTCAGAGCTCTCACAGGACATGCTAATGGATTTATGTGAAAACTGCAGCAGGGTAGTAGGGAGCTATTTATTCTCCATGCCCTTATTGGATAGGGCAAGAAGTGCTGGCCTTAAAACAGCAGCAAGAAATATTCAGATTAGGCTTTTAGCAAAACTTCCAAAGGCAAAGACAGTAGAGGGCTGAGTTAGTTTGTGTGCAGAGACCATACATTTTTGGAATTCTTTAGCAGAGTAGATAAATATCTGTCAGGGACCAAGTACTGATTCATATCTTGAATGTTGCCCTTTCCAGCACGACGAATTAAAGCTTTGTGTGTAGAATTGCTCAGCTGGAGATAAGTGATGTTGAAAGGAGCTGGCATGAAACCAGCCCTGCTTGTGCCTAGTACATCCAGACCAGTTGGGGGAAAGATTGACTTTACACTAAGGCACGATGCAAGAACTTCATCTTCATCCCCAGTACAGCTCCAGAGCTTTATCTAAGCCTGTGCCTGCCAACATGCTTGCATGCAAGTGGTGTGATGGCAGGAGAATCTGGCTTGGACCTGTGCTTGATTGACAGTCTCTTTGTATCTTTTAGGGCTACTCTGGCTGCTGTAAATCTGTGTTTTCCAAATTTTGAAAGTTTGCTTGCAAACATTCTTTTCACTATAGTATTTTTTTCAATATGTGTTGCCACATAGCTGGCAATGTTTGATATTCTGTGGTATTTGCACATATTCTCCTTCCCAGACATTTCCACTCATTTCAGATCATGCTGTTGAGTCCAGTGCACATAACTTAAGCAGAAGGTTTTGCCCAACAGGATGATCTTTAAGGTCCCCTTCCAACCCAAAACATTCTATGATAATCCCAGTCACGAGGTGCTCTTGTAAAATAATGAGCAACTATGATTAATTTAACCCTTATATTTCTTATTTTGGAATTTATTTGTTGTTGGTTTGCCTTTTCTGTTGTCAATCATGAGGAAGATGCTTTCTATAAAAATCTATTTTATTCATTAAGATGGAGAGGATAAATTGAATCAGTAAATGTGAAGGGCAATTTTATGTCTCCAAGTCTTACCCCAGTATTGCTTTTTGAGCAAGCTTTACTTTGAGTTTCTGGCTGCAGATGTAAGCTAGCCAGCAGATCTCAGAGCCCACAGTGTAGCTGTATGAGGAAAGCCAAATTCCAGTCCGGGTTCCCAGTCTCCCCATGTGAGTCTGCCTTCTTTTGGGAGTGCTCTGGAGCCACCACAGTGCGTGTGTATGAATTGAAGAGAAGGTTTACTGAAAGATTGACCACGGAAGCAGAAAAATGTTCATACATGTATTTGCTAGCAAGCTTTAGTATGCAGGCACTTAACTGAAAAACAACAGCAGGTAAACCAAAACTTGGGCAGGAAGAGTTGGAAGATATTGTTATCTGTTTTAACAAAAAATCATATAGCAGGGAGAAGTACAGGAGAAAAGAAATAAAACCTCAATTTTATTAACTGCTCTTTGATATTTTTCTCTAAGTCCAGCTCTGAGAGTGATGTGGTTCCATGAAACTTATGGCTTCTTGAAAATCTATGTGTCTGGAGGCTGAAAATCCAGAAGGAAAATAGAAAGAATGGCAAATGTTGATTTCATAATGCAGGCTTATTTTTAGGTTTGTTCTCATTATGTTTTAGGGAACCTGCCCTATTGTATTTTGAGTCCTTGAATATACTGAGCACTTTGAAGATGTTATAAAAGCGAATGTGCTTAAAAGCAATGGATTTTGAAATAGAAAATGTTGACTTTAAGTCAGAAGATGCGTTACTGGCAAAGTGTATTGTATATTCCTAGTAAGTTATGCAGTGTGGGGAGTCCATTTCGGCAAGAACTGTGTATGTCTGGGATATAAAGAAAGGCATGATTAAAACATCATTGTGGGGCGGAGAGGCCAGAGGAATTCCTTCATTTCATAAAGGAGGCTGGGCCCCCCTTAGCGGGCAGATTCATGGGTTAATTAGGAGTTCAGGTTTAGGCCATTCATCACAGGTTTTAAAGTGATTTTTTCCCTTTCCCCACCTGTCCTGCACAGAGCTGCTGGGTTAGACACTTGCTGTGGTAAGTGCATGCATAGTCCCCATTACAGCGGGGGCAGTTGTGGCCTCCACCATGGGCAGGACGATTCCCAGACCAAGACCTTTAGTGAACAGCAGCAGCTCCGTTGAACCATGAGTGGGGGAAAGGCTTGTTCACTCTCTGCTAGGTCACAGTATTTCCCACCCCCCTTCTCTGATTGATTCTCTCTCGCAGGCAGGAATGGCATCTCCCGAGAACCCCGAGCAGCTGATCATTGCCCTGGAACCCGAGGCTGCCTCTATCTACTGCCGAAAGCTCCGCCTGCACCAGATGATAGAGCTGAGTAGTAGGGCACCTGTCAATGGGTATAGCCCGAGTGACACTATTGGAACTGGATTTACACAGGGTACTTCTATTAACTCTCTTCTTTAGATTCTTATGCCTAAGTTTGCTTTGTCCATGAGGGCTGCTTTCTTGCCATTTCTCGTTGTGTTTGCTCTCTTGAAATACTTCAGGTTAGCATCAGTTTACTTTTATAAACTGTTTCACTGTTTACTCTAATTAGACTAGTTCAGGCATTGATCCAGCAGACATGTTTGAATTTTAGCACGCAGGTAGCTTCATTTCCTTGCCTTTATTGGGATGTTCTGGGAGTCTTTTAGTATTTTCACAACAGTATTTTTCTGCCTTAATTAAAATCAATACTTTGTGCTGGGCTATTTTTTTTTATTTAATTTGCTGGAAACAATTATCAGTTTGATTAGCTGCATTATTGAAGAGATGTTAAATAACTGGATCTGCAATGAGGCTTTTAGTCGGAGGTGTTCCAGAATTTTCACATATGCTTTTTGATGTCATCTTTATGAAATACTATTAGTTACTTTAAACACTCAGGGGACCACACTATATTGGAATATAGCAATGAATTTATCTGCTCGTAGAAGACCAACTAGATCCAGCACTGCTGATTTATTGACCTGGGATCTGTCGTTAATATCAGTATTTGAAGACTGACTGACAATAAGAGACAGAGTTTGGACCACAGTGTAAGTCCCTTGCCAAAACATCCTTCAGCACCAAAGATTTTTGAGCTTGGTATCCTACCTGAGGTTGGAAAACAGGAGAGGAATAAAAACAGGAAAATGAAGCAGCAGTACGATGTGATTGCCTCATAATGCACAGATTTCCCATCTGTGTGAACCGTAACAGTTGCACTGATACTGGTGGTAGTGTGCCAATCTATCCCAGAGGAAATCTTTCAGAAGAATTTGTATTTTATGGGGCCAAAACAGCACAGGCAAATGGAAGATCAAGCCAGTAGAGCTATTCCTGTACTTACTGGAGGGTATGGTTTTTATAGACAGAGTCACTACATCATTCTCTCAAATCCCTGCCTCTCCTTGCCAGCACTTGTCAGATGTGTTCAGGGTTGTGGGAGCCCACACAGAGCACAGGACACAATCCCTTTACAGAACTCAGTCCCTTCAGGGGCCCCTCGCCTTCTGTCCCCCGTGTTCATGTCCTGAACCATTCCAGTTCCATGTGGTTTTACATGAACTCACTTCCAGGCTACGCAGGGATTTGTCTCTGGGAAAATAATAAAAGAGTTTCTCTGGTTCAGGTTTTGAAGCTGGGCAGAATCTGGCAGATCACGGATTTCTGCTAACAGGCTTTTCCTTGGATAGGGGCTACCATTCTCCTTATTGACTTTGTATGGTAAAAGCTATTGGGGATGAGAAAGGTTTCATGTCAAAATTAATGAAAACAAAGTTTGGAGTGAATTAATTTGGGGATAGAATTAAAATTTCATAAAGGCATGGCAGGGACCCAAGACAAGCTGAGAACAGATTAAGGAGAAAAACTCTTTAAATATAAACAGAGAGAAGCACTCCAAGGACCATATTATTGCTGTAAAGTCAAAACAAAAAATTTGTCTGTTCAGAGTAACCAGGACAACCTTACTGCAGTCGTAGCTAAAGACTGGCTCTTGTGTTCACTTCTAGCCCACAGGAGTGAATGAAAGGACTCCCAGTGGCTTCACTGAGCTGTGTCAGACCCTTGGTTGGACCTCATGCCTGTTCTGTCATTGAAAGCTTCAGCGTTTAAGCTTTCACTGTGCACTGCTAAGTCAGTGCAGCAAGGCCAGTGTGGCTTGTCTACATCACAGGGTCTTCATGGGGGTGGGGGGGTATAGATACAAGTGGAGCTGCTGGTCTTTTTTTGATGACAGGTACTGTAGAAATGAGAATCAAAATGCATTTGGTGATTTGCATGTGGCTATTTTCAGAAAGAATATTTTCATACATGACAGGATGCCTCTCTTCTGTAGTGTTTTGTAGAAGTGCCTTTGAAGGTGAGTGAAGGTTACACAGGGAATGATTTTTTTTGATCATTCAGTTGTAGAGGCTGATTTAGAAGCATAATAGCAAAGGCTCTCACTGCTCTGCTCTCTCTTCACAGACTGTTCTGCGTCTTTTAAATGTCTGAGTACTAATTAAACCTTTTAAGTTAACTGATTGTTATAATAGTATTGCTAGATTATGCTTAATTTTTAATTGGTATATATTTAAAATGCTACAAGAGTCAGTCTTGATGATCACTGTGGCCTGAAGAAGTTCTAACTCTGAGGAGCAGCGCTTCTGGCAGCTTCTTTTGAGACAGGCTGACATCCTGAGAGCCTGGGGAGTGGCATCTTTGCCTGAGCACTCAAAGTCAGCAGCAGCTTTGGGAAAGTTGAAGGTTGTGTCCTGGTCCTGGGCACAGGTCAGGCTGGCTGGGGCTGCTGCTTGATGACACAGCCTGTCAGGCGACCCTCTGGAAACCAGAATACACAAAAAAATAAATCAGACCTGGTTATAGGCTATTTGATTTGATCCAGTTGTTACCAAGGAAGATCCATGTGGCTGGAAAACATTTTTCCTTCTTTCTAGGAATGATGTTATAATGTTCCTGATTCTAATGCAATACTTCTTGTTCATTTGTTTTGCTAAGAAGTGATAATGTACAGATCTGCCAGCCTGCTTACACTTGCTTCCTGCAGCTTATTATATTAACTTCTTCATGCTTTCTTACACTCAGTCCTTTTTTCTCTGCCAATGACTAGCAAAGGAACACGTCCGTCGTAACCGGCAGAGTCGAACCTTTTTGGTGGAAAATGTCATAGGAGAGATCTGGTCTGAACTGGAGGAAGGTAGGGTCCTTTTTTTGAATGAGCTTTGCTCTCACTGCTTTGATGTTGCAGGCAAACATTTTGTTTCCCCCAAATGTGTGGTGCACTGCCTTGTTCTCACAGTCATTATAAATAAGGAAAGAAAAAAACACAAGTTCACATGCTGCTCTTAGTTACTAAGGCTGAGCTGCAACTCTGTATTCTCTAGCAAAATATGGTTTATTAAGGAGATGGTGTAAAGGAATCCAGCTTTTAAAACATGACCAGAATATTTTCCTCAGAATAGTTCTTGCAAATATGCCATAGTATTAATTTGGTAGCCCTCCAGAATGTACACCAGCAGCATGAGCAGTTCCACTAATCTGCTTTTCATCTGTGCTGTATCAACAGCTTTTGACATCTGAATTTCATATTTGTTATCAATCATTACATTGTAATTACTAGTAAAGATCAAGCCTTCAGCACAGACATTCATGACTTTCTGTAAGTCATTACCTCTCATGATTATGATGGCCCTGAGAAGCTACCATTGCAATATTCTGTCGTGCTAATGCTAATGTAAATATTGTTTGCCAACTCCTTTGGTCAACTAGGTGACCGTTACATCGTTGTTGACAGTGGAGGAGGCACAGTGGATATGACTGTCCATCAGATCAGGCTCCCTGAAGGGCATCTTAAAGAGTTATACAAGGCAACAGGTAAAGTCACTTCCTCTCCTTGCTTTAGTGCATTTTGACTTGTCCGTGAAATATGCCTTTGTTATTCACTACGTTTCACTAACTGTTCTTCCTGAAATAAGACCAGTGTTGAAAATGAGTCTAACCTAACTGCTGGCCAGCAGACATGGGTAAATCACTTCATGCTTCTGATACTCTTGGATGGTAAACCTCAAATTGGGAGAGTAAGAAACTGCCATCTCCTGTGTTATTCACTCCTGTTCAGGCCGTGACCTCCTGCCATGGTCTGACTTCTGCAAGTAGAGTTGTCATCTTCCTGTCCTTTGAGAAGTCACCTTTGTATTGCTGTTCTGTCCAGGTATTCAGAGATGTACTGTGGAGATATGAATAGCTGAGTGTCACAACAAGATTTCTTGTGAAGTGGCTGTTTCCCTGGACCTAAAGGGAAATCTTATATATTCCAGTAATTTCACAGGCAGTGTAACAAGGAGGGTCTACCATCCCCTGGGAAAATTCACAATGGTTGTCCCCCAACAAAGGTAGAAAGTGCAATTCCTTGAATGGTGTTCCCTTCCTGAACTCCAGAGCCCATTTGACTTTGTCCTGTGGCTAAGCTGTTAAGCACATGACTCAGCCCATTACTTGTTGCTGTGTCTCTTTACCAAGTTAATCTTCATCTGTATGGTTCATCACTGAGCCTTCTCAGTCCTGGTGGCTGTAAGACTACCTCAGGGAACAACCTAATAAGAGAAAATGGGACAGTAACATTTGCTACGTCACCTCCTGGGTCAATTGGAATAAGTAAATTATGGGACAGTGTACACGAAGTCTGTCTACTCCTAAATATGAATCCAACCCACACCTTCTCATGTGTGGATAAAGAGGCAGTTTCCTTTGCTTCTAATAAAAATGTTTCTGTTTTATAGTGGTACAGTGACATAGGAGTAAAAGGTAAGATTATGTTCTGTATTAGACCAAGTGTTACATTTAGGAAAGATACCTCTTTCTGTAGACCTTCTCCCATGACAGTCCTAGTATTGTTGATCTCACCTGTTTTTTGTCAACTTGAAATCTAGTAAGCAGTTCAGAATATTAAATCTATGTTTTGTTTGTAATACAGGTGGGCCATATGGTTCTCTCGGTGTGGACTATGAATTTGAAAAGCTCCTGTGTAAAATATTTGGAGAAGATTTTATTGAGCAGTTTAAAATCAAGCGTCCTGCTGCCTGGGTGGATCTAATGATAGCATTTGAGTCCCGTAAACGGGCAGCAGCTCCAGACAGGACCAATCCACTGAACATCACTCTACCTTTCTCCTTCATTGACTATTACAAGAAGTTTCGAGGTCACAGTGTAGAACATGCCTTGAGGAAAAGCAAGTGAGTCGACAATTGAACCCTAATGGATGCAGAATTAACTATTGGTAGCAAAGACAAATAATGAAAATATCCTAATTACTTGTGAACTGAAAGATAATATTGTAAAAGTATAATATAAGGATGAGAAAATGGGATTGCCTAAGTGCAGTCTCCAGAGTGAAAAGTTCTGATCAATCTCTTGCAAAAAGCTGTTCTACACAAGACTTGAACTCTTCTGGCAGTGCTTTCTATGGCTTTTGTTAAGCCATCACTGCATCACTTTCCTGAACTTGACCATAAATTTTAAGTCCCTTACGTGGTAATCGGGAACGTCGGATCAAATAACAGAATTTGATGTCTAAAAGCTAGTTACCTAGAACTTTAATTTTTAAGAGGCCTGGGCCCTGGAACAAATCCAAGATCTTGAGTGAGATGTGTAAATAAATTCATGGCTTGAGGAAAGTTCTTGACAATCCCAGATCAGTGGTGAAAGCACATACTACTGCATAGAGCAGTAAGGGGAAAGCATCCTTCTTTTCAAGTAATGGCAGGCTTTCTTTTCTTCTGGTATTTTACCAGTTAGATAATTTGCTCAGTAGCTGGGGAGACACAATCCCTTCCAGAGATTTTAATTTGTGATTTTCAGTGTCAAGAAGGCACCCTAAATTAGATCATGGGCTGCTGTAGAAAAGGAAGTCAGGAGAAAGTAGAAGTGGGTATTTTGCATCTTTTGAAATAGCAGAGATATATAGATTAATGACATAAAAGAGAATGAGCAAGAGAGCCTACGAATCTGGGGCAGAATGCTTGGGACCTGAGAGCAGAAGACGTGATACTTAGTACCTGTACCTTGGCTTCTTTCTGCATTTTTTTTAATCCAGTGAATGTTGAACGTAGCACGCAGGCTGGGACTCCTACATCTCTTCTTAAAGTTATTGCTAAATGTACTTTAAGCCTAAATGATTTGGAATCCAGCTCAGAACCATTTCCTAAATGAGACTGAGGTTTTCAAATCATTAAAAATTTCTGGAAATTTTCCCCTTCACAAGATGATCTCCTTCTTATTAATAGTCTTAATGGTGAATCTCAGAGGAAATGCTCAATGTTCCCTTCAAATAAAATGAAATTAATTGGATAATATGATAGAATCATAGAATGTTTTGGGTTGGAAGGGCCCTTTGAAGGTCATCTACTCCAACCTCCCTGCAGTGATCAGGGACAAAAGAGTATAAAGGTGACATATAATGTGCATGAATGAAAAAGAGATTCCTGAGCTATATGGATGTGGATGTGGAACAACATATTGCCTGTATTCACTTAACAAATGTTATGCCTCATTAAAAATGCTCTGCTCCCTTCTGCCTCCCGAGGCTTCCCATCCCTGCTTGTTTTCCTTGTGTGTTTCCAGTGGCTTTGGCCTGCTGCTGCTATAATCTAAATGTTGCCCTTCTGGGGATGAGTCAGGGCTGTTTCAGATGAGCGAGCACTGCATTTTCTGCCAGCTGCTTCAGGAAGCAGCTGAGCATTGGTAATGCTACAGAAGGCAATCAGGCAAAGAAAACAGCAATTAGACAAGCAAAAATAACAATTCTGTCTTGGAATTTTACATTGCTGTAGTTGGTATGGGGCTGGAGTAAGGTGAGGTGCTCTCTTTCAAGCAAAATGCCTGCAGATTCTGTAAAATTCATTTAGTGTGCCTTGTCAGTGCTTTTTCTTACAGCTCAGCTCTGTTTTAATGTTCTTAAAACTTCTTTTGCAGTGTGGATTTTGTGAAGTGGTCCTCCCAGGGAATGCTGAGGATGAGCCCGGATGCAATGAATGCTCTTTTCAAACCTACAATTGACCAGATCGTTCAGCACCTTAGTATGTATCTGGGTGTAATTCCATTTTCCAACTGAGTAGAAACTGAGGCTTTGCTACCTGTTTTAAACCAGTAACTAGAATTAAAGTCACAACCCCCCTTGTATGCACAAAATGTATACAAGGAATTTAGTTCTGAAACTTGTGGTTCTCTATGAAGTACTCAGGAAAATAACAAAAGTAAGGACGTAACTTTAACACTACCTTATTCTTACCCGATTCCAGTACTAGAGTGTGATTCACTCCTGTTACTGCCCAAGCTTCAATTATTCTGTGCTGCTAGGGCTGCAAGCATTCAGAAGGCTGAAATGCACTGACTAACCCAGATTCTGCTTTTCTTTTTCATGTTTCAGGCAACAACTAAGTAATGCCAGAGGTGTAACTAGTTTCTGATTACTCCTGCTATTAAGACCTCTAGTTCATTTCTCCTCAGTGGAAGGTCACGTTTGTTCACGACCATCCAAATCATTGACATCTCTAAAACACTAATAATAAGTGATGCATCATGGTTAAAGTACTTCCAGGCATGGCTTAAGCAGCACAGAATTTATTTCTCCAGTAATGGAAAGTGACACAGGCTTATTGGGACATTTATTATTTAAAGTCTTCCTGGTGGAAGATTGGATTTGTATCAAGTAGAGTATATTATATGTACTGAGCAAAATATTGCTGTTGTACACGTTACAAACCACTAATGGAATTGTATTTGGAATGGATATCTAGCTTTGCTCACTATATGTGAGGAATTATTCAGTGTATTTCAGAGGTCACAACTTAGTGAAACAACTAGTACAGAACAGCTTAGATGTGAGCAGGGAAGGAGAGGCAGATTGTAGTAGTTGTGACAGATAACTCAATCATGCTGCCTTAGCTGTTTGAGCTAAGGATGAGCCTACAACTCAACTGTACCATTTTCTTGACTGTGGGGGATGTGGGCTAAACCTAAGAAGGTAAAAGATGTGAAAATGTAAGGAGAGGTGTTATTTTACAGATGGTGCTTACTGTCATTAAGATGTTTGGGTCAGAAATAATACATGAATTTAAAATGGGGTGACTTCTCTGGAATGCAATGAAGGGTATGAGAATCAGTTATGTTTTAGGATATCTCAAAGATGATGTCTGTTTCTTGACTACCCATAATGTGACTGGTAGGATTTCTTTGCAAGAAATCCATGCCTCATTTTAATGGCAGAAGCTAAATAAAAACTCTGTTTTAAAGGCAGCTTCAGAAATATTGTATGATTTGAGTTAAGTTTCCATTCTCAGTGAAATAGAGTACAGAAGAGACTATGGAAGTGGAATTAGTGCGTGCTGAGAGAGGCAGTGTGGACACAGATGTGGCAGTTTCAGATCTTGTGCATGTGTGTGGGACATTCAGAGCACTCAGACATTAGACTTTTCACCTGCATTGCCTTGTCATGATGGATTTTTCCCTATTGAATGGCCTCTCTTTCTATTTAGGTGATGTGTTTGATAAGCCAGAAGTGACCAACGTCAAGTTCCTGTTCCTGGTGGGTGGCTTTGCTGAATCCCCCCTCCTCCAACAAGCTGTCCAGAGCGCTTTTGGTTCGAGATGCCGAGTCATCATTCCTCAGGACGTGGGGCTGACTATCCTCAAAGGAGCTGTTCTCTTTGGCCTAGACCCTGCTGTCATCAAAGTGCGGCGTTCCCCCCTCACCTACGGCGTGGGTGTGCTCAATCGGTTTGTGGAAGGGAAGCATCCGCCCGAGAAGCTTCTAATCAAAGACGGCACACGCTGGTGCACTGATGTCTTTGACAAATTTATCTCAGCCGACCAATCCGTAGCCCTTGGAGAAACTGTGACCCGCAGTTACACACCTGCCAAACCCTCTCAGTTAGTAATAGTGATCAATATCTATAGCTCAGAACAAGATAGCGTTAGCTTCATCACCGAACCCGGCGTGAAGAAGTGTGGCACCCTTCGCTTGGATCTCACGGGGACTGACGCTTCGGTGCCAAACCGGCGGGAGATCAAAACGCTCATGCAGTTTGGGGACACTGAAATCAAAGCCATGGCCATTGATGTTGCCACCTCTAAAAGTGTCAAAGTTGGTATTGATTTCTTAAACTACTAACAGCCCGTTCTCCCCACCACAGCCTGTTTGTGAGACTGATCTTCCACTATTCCGTTTTTTGACTTTCATATCTCATGTAATCACTTGAATTTCAGCAGGCTATATGAGAACAGCTAGGAAGGTGGGGTACGTCGTGTGTGTGCCCTTTGGTGACCAAAGGCTGCATTTTGAAAGACCCTGAAAAAGTTTGGGGAGCGAAAGTTCCAGAGGTAGTAAAAGTTCCCAAGTTACTCAAGCATGCATAAAGATCTAACTTTATTAAGTAAATACTGATTATTGTTGGGTCATGAAAATTAGTTAAAAAGATAAAAAATCATAATCTCTTTGCCTTGTTCATGTTCTTCCTCCCAAGAAAAACTCACTAGCTCACGGGGTTGCTGTAGGGGTTGTATCTATGTGGGGTAGCTGTTTAAACAGCACCATCCTCTGGCAGTAGGAACAAATTAGTAGTCTGTAGTATTCTTTTGATTTCGCCCTGTGCTTTCAACATTTGAAGTGATGAAAAGCAATGACTTAAAGAAATGGGAGCTGAGTTTCTTAAGTTCTGAGATCCTACTGAAAAGAAAATCCTCAGAAATCCCTAAAATTAGATTTAGGAGATAAGTATATATATTAGGAGCCTAATATTGATTGTTCTAGTTTGAAAACAAGGCCTTTGTTGTTGAGGCTCTCAGAACAAGCTGTTGGATTAAACAGCTAGCAATACAGTTGTCATACTTTGGAAAGTCATTAAGGACAAAGCTATTTCTCTCTTGGGTCTTCTAAACTTATTTTTATTAGTCTCTATCTGAAATCATAGAATCACAGAATAGTTGAGGTTGGAGGGGACATCCTTTGACTATCTGGTCCAACCTCTCAGCTCTAAGCAGTGTCAGCTAGAGATGGATGTTTTGTCCAGTTTTGAGTATCTCCAAAGATGGAGATTCCTGAACTCTGGGCAACCTGTTGCAGTATTTTTCAACTCTCACTGCGAAACAGTTTTTTCTTATATGTAAAAGGATTTTCTTGAGTTTCAGTTTGTGCCTGTTGCCTCTTGTTCCTTCACTGGATACCTCTGAGAAGTCTGTTCCCATCTTCTTTACTCTCTTCTCTTAGGCATTTATACACATTCCTAGCATCCCCTGAGCCTTCTTGAGTCTAAACAGTCTCAGGTCTCTCATCCTTCCCTTATATGACAGATACTCCAATCCCTTAACTGTCTTCACATGACCCTTTGCTGGTCTCAGTCCAGTATGTCCATGTCTCTCATGTACTGAGAATCACAGAACTTCACCCGGCACTCCAGATGTGGTCTCACCATGGCTGAATAAAAGGGGAATAATCACTTTCCTTGACCTGCTGGCAACACTCTTCCTCATGCAGCCTAGGAGACTTTTGGCATTCTCTGTTGCAGGGGCATGTTGCTGGCTCATGCTCAACTTTCTGTCTGTTGTGACCCCAAGGTCTTTTTCTGCCAAGCTGTTTCCCAGCCAGTTGGCCCACAGCATCTACTGGTGCATGGGGTATTCCTCCCCAGGTTCAGGACTTTGTACTTCCCTTTGTTGAACTTGGTGAGATTCCTGTCTGCCCAGTTCTCCAGCCTCTTGAAGGTCCCTCTGACTGGTTTACCAAGCACTTCTCCAAGTGAATCATAGAATGCCAGGTTGGAAGGGACCTCAAGGATCATTTAGTCCAACCTTTCAAGGTAGAAAAATACAGTTTAAATGAGCTGGCTCAGCACCCTGTCAAGCTGAGTCTTAAAACTGTCTAATGTACAGGAATCCACCACTTCCCTTGGGAGACTATTCAATGTTTAATTGTTCTCATTGTAAAGAATTTTCTTCTGGACTCCAATCAGAATCTCCCCAAGAGCAACTTGCAACCATTCCCCCTTGTTTTTTCCATGTGACTCCTTATAAAAAGGGAATCTCCTTTGTCTTGACAGCCACCCTTTATGTACTGGTACATGGTGAGAAGGTCTCCCCTAAGCCTTCTCAAGGCTGAACAATCCCAGTTTTCACAGCCTTTCATCATACAGCAGGTCTTCCAGTCCCCTGATCATCATTATATTTCTTTTTTTTTTTAATCCCTGTGTTAAAATTTGGCAGTACAGTTAGCTGATGGCTGTCCAGGAAGGTGTAAACAACTTAGAAGAAATGTTCAGATCAAAAACACTGTAATATATTTTGAGTAGCAAATATTTTAATTCAGTATCTTGTTTTCCAAATAATAAGTTTCTGGACATGTTTTCTTAAGCATTTCCACCTGGAAAATTCCTGCAACTGGAAGAGCTTTTATTTTGCCAAATGGTACAGGTGGGTAACTTCTGAAACCTACAATCTGTATTTGCCATGAACTGACAACTTCAGATTCAAATCCAAATCCCAATCCCACTCCAAACTGGCCACCTGATGCTAACCTGTAGAATCACCCTAAAATACTGACACTTTCAGAGCATTTATACAGAACTGCCTGATTACCTGCTGGAATTCATTACATTTCAGAAATGTTAATTGTTAAACTAAACCTTCCTGTCTAATAGGTTGAGCATGGGTTAAGTCCATTACAGACACTTGGGAAATGAAAGCTGTACCAGTTATTTCACTAATTTACGTTCCAATCCTGCACTTCAGCTTTCCGTGTTTCACCTGGAGCTTTACCACAGTAAAGAGCTGCAGAACTACTACTACATGCTGTTGCATTTTGCCATTGAGTTTTGTGTGTCTCCTGCAGAATTCCCTAGTTGAATGTGAAATCTGTTCTGCATTCAGCTTTGAAAACAAAAAAAAAAAAAAGAAAAGGACTATGGAGAATGCTAGTCACAGTATCTGGCTGGATACTTTCTATAATTACCAAGTGTGCTTGCTAGCATTCAGTTTCCTGCTGCCTGCTAAATGCTTTAAAAGCTCAATACTGGGATTTTTTTGTGTGTTGCTTTCCATGGTTTACAAACAAGAGAAACTTTAAGATGAGTTATGAACAATATAATTTTATGTATATACAATATTTAAATATTGTACAGACTCTTTCTTTCTACAGTGCTATTTTCTTGTATAAAAATGCTCTTTGCCTCTGTTGATTTCATTCAGCTGTTAATTTTAAATAACATAGTTTCTCAATCAGCTTCTGTAATTATAGGCTTTTAAAGATGGTAAGATATGAAATGTAAAAGGCTGATCTTATAATAATAGGAAAGAAATGTTGGTGTGTCACAGAATACAACTTTCTTCCTGCAATGCAAGTCATACCAGTTGAGCATATTACACAGATGCACTAGTGTGTTCCTGGGATTTTCATTTCTTTGTTTCAGATGGTGACCATTCCATCTCCAGCAGTTCATCATAATAATGGATGAATCCTCCTGTAAAACCAAGTTAAAAATTAGATTGCATGATCTGGATATACAGCTTCTTCACTAGATCTGGAGGTTTTATTAATGATCTTCTCTAGCTTAAAATAAAACAAAAAACCTAAACTAACACAAAACTACCTTCCAAAGCCAGGCAGCACTGATTTATTATAGCTGTAGATAAGACCCAGTCTCTGTCCACCACTGCCACCTACCAGAAGACAAAATTCTTGAGGAGGAGCAGGACTCAGGGTTTTTGCATCCTGTGTGAAGCTGAATTGGTCCAATTCTGCACAGATTTGTTTCTGGTGGCCTTAAGTTAAAACGGAATTTGATCTAATAAATGTCTGCAGTCTTCTCCTCTCCCCTCTGAAGAGGAGGTGAACTGCAAGATCAGGTGGCCCATGATTTCTATGCTGTTTCCAGCCTGTCAGCAGGGAATGCTAAGGGTGGTTTCTGCAGCTCTTCTGAAGCGTAGTTCCCTGCACAGTAGCGATTCTCAGCCCTTTCTAATTCACCTTTTGTAAGATCCCATCTGGATCCAAGCAGGGGTTTGTTGCTGACATTTCTCTGCTGTAACTGTAAGATGTGGTTTGCATATTTTTGCACTTCCTCGTTCAGTCTGATGAGAGCACTATCAAGCTTGTCTTTGCAGAGCACTGAACTACTGAACAAACTCCCAGCCGTCCTTGTTGCCCTCTTTAAATCTAAGAATGGAAAATTAGCTTGTCTAAGGAATTAGAATTGTAGGTAGAATATTATGCTGTGGTCTGTAGTCTATAACCCAGTTAAGACTTTGCAGTGTAAGTGGCCTGTGGATGCCCACTTTGATAAAGGATGTTAGGCTGTAAAATTAACATGAAATTTATTAGGACCTGAGTAATTTTTTTTAGAATAGTAGTTCTGATGCCTTTGCAGGAGATTTCCCTGCAGAGCATTTTTTGGTAGGGATTTCAGATGACATTGTGCAACGTGAGGTTGAAAAGACAAGGCCTGCTATCCTTAGGGAAGGCAGAAGGTCTTGGCAGAAGTTCTGCTCTAAGCAGCAACTTGCAAGTTTGGGTCCAAGTGACTTAACTCTAGGCTGAAAGTTAGCAGCTAATTGTGATGGAATGATTAATTGTGCTAGAATATGATAAATGTGCAGTGATGGTTAGGACAGTTTACATTGGTATGAACATACCAATATTTATATACAGGAGTTTTAATGCATTATTATGAGAAGGCTAATTATATATTGCAGAGATTTAATCGCCAAGATAAGCTGCATATTTATGATATGAAGTGGCTTAAGCAGATGAATAGTATAAAAGTTGTTGGGCATAACGTCACAGTACTCACCTGCTTGAAATAGTCTTAAACTATATTATAAAACCAACCATTGTGGTCTTGTTCACCTCTGTGCAAGATAAATTCAGATTTCACTGATGTTTGGAGCTGTTCACAACGTGTCTGGATTGTATCTTGAGTGTTCTTGTGTCTTCAATCATGTCAAATAAAATACCATAAACCAAATTTTTCTTCTTGGGTGTTACTGTTTTCATGAAAGTGGTTACAAAAGGAAACCTAATTTATTATGAAGGTGAGAAAGGCCAAGTGGTTATACTTGCGTTTGGATGCTCCTTTGTATGTGCAACTGAGCAGAAGTGACACCAACCATATGTACTGCTTATGAGATGTCTTCAACCTTTCAGATGTGTGGACACCTGGAGTCTTTGCCAAGGGCCCGTGGGCCCCTGTGCAGTGCACACAACTCTTGGACAGGAGGCTGCTGTGGTGTTAGTTCACTTGTCTACTTTCTGGTGGGGGACTCTGTAGGTGCCCAAGGTAGAAATCCACTGCTGGTGATTACTCAACTTCCACCAAAGTTTGTGTGGCTCTGAGTAGGGGATGTGTTGGAGTTAAGACAGAAAGACTGTGTACAGTCATAAAAGCAGAGAAGGTATTTTCTGTAATGGTGCTCTAAGAAAGCCAGGAAATCAAATATAAAAAGCAATATATCAGAGGCCTGTAGTCTCTTTGGCCTTGTCAAAGGCTAGTTTATTAATAAAATTTTATTATCAGGCTAATAAGCTGGCCAATAGCCAGGTGTCTTTGCATGAGGCTGTGCATCTTTATTTTGTGTTGATACATCTAGAAATGTTTAGTGAGTTCCAGCTGCACTGAAAAAAACTTGTGTAACAGTTTGTCCAATGTTATATTTTTCTAATAACCATTGCAGGCCATGTCCCTCTAAAATGTGGTGGTGTTGGCACTAACTGGAGACAATTCAGTGGTGTATGTGACCTTAGTCTGCAGTGCTGCTCAGATGCAGAGGATGAGCTGAGATGCGGAGCAGCCACTACAGCCCAACTTCCACCTATTTGCTGCAATGAAGATGTTTTACAAGTGCTTTATGACTATAATTATAAACACCATCCTAATAGGCTAGGTACTGTATTTAACTTGTAATGAACTTGATTTCAGCTAAACATTCAATTAATGTTACTAGTACAATGGGAAATATAATTACAGTCTTCAGAGGCACATTAAGAACCAAATTTTGCTTTCAGTGTTCTTGTGCATTGCTCTGATTTCCAGGGGAGCTTCGTGTGTGTGCATTCAGGATTTGGTCCTTTCACTGGGCTTCTCTAAATTTAAGATTTAGGTTTTCTCATATGAACGTGTTTATATTTAAAGTTACAGCCCCATCTTGAGAGGAAGAAGTTTATATAAATTGTTGGTTCTACCAAGATCACATAAATACTTACAGAAATTTGCAGATGCTGTTTTCATGTTAATAGCTGTGGAGTGAAACAACTTATAATCAGCCTCTATGACAGTGGTGTCCACCTTCTCCAAAGAGATTTTCTCCTTTCAGTCTCCTGAGCATTAAACACCACCAGACACCTGTCTTGAGAGCAGTGGCTTCAGAGTCCCTTTACTCAGTGCAAGAGCTGCCTGGTTTTCCAGAGATGAAGTTTGGATAAATTGGTGAGAACTGTGGATGTTTTGTGTAACTGGTATTCAGGCCTGTTATTTGCCAGTCTTATTAGGTACAGATATTGGAAAACTTGTATTTTTTTAGGAGTAGATTCTGTTTTATTAGTTCTAATTTCATCCCTTGTTGTGTTCAAACATGAAGAGACATTTTTGTGGTGGGACTGGTGTAGAGTGACAACAAGGTATTGAGGGGGCAGAAGGATTTGTGCTTTTTTCCCCTTCAAATTAGAGATCTGAAAGTGGGTATTCGAACAAAGGAAGAAGTTTGTACTACAGCCTGTGCCATTCCACAGATGCAAAAATTAGTTTCTTGCAGCAAAAACTGTCTTATGCCATCCTGAAAATATATCACAGCAAATGTCAGGAGCGCTGAGTAGTCTCTGGAAGATGATGTTCATGGTGTATTTGTGATGTAGGTGTTCATAACAATTCTGTTTTCATATCTGTGACTTAACTTGTGGATGTGCTGATGGATAAAAAAAAAAAAGTGAGATGATCTCAGCCTCACTAAGGGGTATATCAAAAGCAGGTGAGTATATACCTCACTGATATAAAGGGATTAAGTGAAGTGTATTATGTTAGTTAACTGCAAATATTTTCTGCAAACTGAGAAAGTCTGTATCTTCTTTGTTTAGCATAAATTGTGTAGGCACTGGCTTTAATTTTGAAGTAGTATCTCTTTTCTCTTTTCTCAGGGACTGTAATAATAGGGAAAAGTTTACTAGATGCTATATCCAGAAGCACTGGCTTTGTGCCTAAAGCAGAAGTCATCAAACAAGGACCTAGTGTTTGCTACCATGTGATGGCAAAAAATTGTTTTAAGAACTTGGTAGATGGCAACTGCTATGATCCTTCTATCAGTGTCCACAGGTGAGCTCACCTAAACATGCAGAAGTGAAAAATACAAGCTTACTCTGGGAATATTGTGTGCTGCAGCAGAGCCAATGAGTACAAGGAGGACAATACTGGATTGAGCGTAAGGACATCAAAGGAATGGGCTGAAGAGCTGAGTAACAAGGATTTGGATGTGGGAGGACAGAGGCATTGGTGTGTTCCAGCAGTAGCTGAAGATCAGGGAAGGTTTCAGAAAGGAGTGGTGAGACTGACAGCTGCAAATGCAGAGTTTGTTAAACCATAGTAACCTAAGGAGTTAGGAAGGTGACGCTCCCTTTCCTAAGGACAACAAGGAGTACTTCCTTCCCTCTGAGGAATAAGCTCTGCTCCTCTAGTAGGAGCTTCCGTCTGCCACCGGCTGATAAGAGCAGACACCAGACTAAACATATCCTCTTCCTTTGTGGTACAAAGAGCAGCCTCGGAGCTGACCTGGTGCTTCCCCCACACAAGTGCACTGCACACCGAGCAAGTGCCACCACAGCTGGTAGCTCACACGTGTCCAGGCTGTGGATAAAGCACTGTGGTGTGGTGTATGGCTCACAGAGCTTTTGCTCTTCATCTAGTGACAGTCACAACAGATCTATGTTCTCAGCCTGTTCCCCCCGACCCCAACACACACACTTTATCTAGATGGCTATCAACCACTCAAAATCAGTGGAGTTGAGGGAAGTTAAGTGTGAGCAAAGCTGAATCCAGCTGAAAAGATACTGGCCCTGCATGACTTCTGCAGAGGTTCCTGTATTGAAGTGTGGCTTTTCCATGAAAAACATTGCAGCATCCTCCTTCAGATGATTTTCTTCCTATGTTTCTTGGGTAAGCAGAGGTCCCAGATGGCAACAGAATCTGCAGGGAACACTCAGCTACCTGCCTGGTCCATGAAAATGTCCTTAGCAAGTAGCACATGGGTAGGCAGGAGAATAGATATTTTGTCAGCTCAGGGCAACAAGGTTTGAGTCTGATCATTGTGTAGGACACTTGAAAACTCAGGTAACACGGCTGAGTCACTGAGTTCCAAAACACTTTTATATTTATTTTGCAATTACTTTGTTTTGTCTTAGGGGTAGTATATAGTATTAATCGTGGCTTTAGACTTTTCCCATTTTTTTCTTCTCTCTGTGCAGACCCATCCATTATTTTTGCTGTTTGCAATTGCAGCTCTGTCAGAGCATCACAGGAGAAGCAAGTAGAAAGAACGAACCTCAAATATCAACTATATCTCACCTTCCTGCTGCAAACCAATATTAGTTCTACCTAAGCTACCCCCAACTTTTGCTTAACATGATTTTAAACCTTCTAATGCTGCAGTGGTGCTACCTGCCCAGGCAGTTTTTTTGTGTTTCACTGTCCACCTTTCTAAAGTTTTACATCATTATTGACTCTGACTCTGTGGCTGTCCTACCCCCTAGAGAACATGGGAACATTTCATCCCGTTCCTGCTCCGACAGTTTTTGACACATTTAAAAACTAGTTTTATGCTTGCCCCAAATCTATTTCCCTAATTAAACCCCAGATCTTTCAATCACACTTTATAGATCTGTGATCTTTTTTATGGCCCCGTTGACAGATTTGAGGACTAGACAGTGGATGCTGGTTTCTTACAGATAAACATCTTGCTGGAAGGACATTTGAAAACCAATGCTGGAGTTGTTCTATGTGCACACACATGGAGGACTTGTATTGTGCACATCCCACTATGAAACAGAGAGCCCTGGGGAAGCATCAACAAACAATGAAACGTCATGTGAGTAGTTGAGGCACGTTGTGGTTGTGATTTTTGCAAACATTGATTAAAGATTTTCTTGTGTGCAGTCCAATAAGGGCATGTTTGAACCTTAGGAGCTTGTTACTGTAGTTAGTATTTGTTATTATGTGCTCCCTCCACCAACCTGATCCATATTTCCCATAACTCTGCTTAAGTGATAACCACCAATGGTCATTGTAATGGCTGCATCTGGTTGCAATGGCTGCATCTGGCTCAAAGTGGTGGATCTGGGGGAGACAGATAACGACACATTGGCAAGGGCTGATTTGAACAAAGCGCCCACCCAACCGTTGTGCTGGTCAATGACTGACTCAAGCCAAACCTGGAGGAAACCAACATCTGTAGTTAATATGTAAATATGATTCTAAGTCAGTTTTCTTACTCCATAAGCAGTAGAGAGCCCAGGGCCTGTTGAGCTCTCGTGCATGGCAGCAGGCACACCAGGATCTCTTCTCAAGTAAGGTCACATCTCAAGGTCACTCCTTGAGGTTGAGAGTCCTTGCTGCCACAGATTCTCAATAAGTGATTAACAGCAGGTTAAATTTTTAAATCCTAACTGATGCAAATGATTGATTGTGCACACATAATCCTTTAGACACAAACCATTGACTAAGTCTGGGACTAAGTCTGGATCCAGCCACCCTTGAACTCCCCTCTGAAAAGGACTTTAGAATGCAGGGGGGTCCTTTCTGAACCTCATGGCTCAACGAGAGGGTCTTACTGACAGACAGTTTTGTCTGACCCTGTCCTCTATGCAATAAACAATCAAGTGTACCTTGCCTTAGAATCTTTTTAAACTACTGTTACGTCTATTATCAAACTTTGTTAAATGGCTGATTTTTGTCAATAACCACATTGCTGCCTCTCTCTTGAGTGAGGTGTGCTACTCCATCTGTGAAAATATTATAGAAGCTGGGTGTGGTTTTGATAGATTGCACTTATGAGGTAACCACAATCATGGTTATGAAACATCCTGCGACTTTTGCACACAATTTGTTCTTAGAATTTGCCTTGTTAAAGCTTTTTCCTTGAACTCTTTATACTGTGGAGGTTTTGATAAACTACTTGTGCTTTACTGACCTAAAGTGTACTGAGTTTTTCAGCTAGATGAAAAATGCTGCAATGAGAAACTTCAAAGAGGATGAGAAATCTCTAACTTCCTGAATGACTTGCTGAGGAAGCACAATTGAGCTTTTAACTGTGAGTTTAAAATGCAATAAAATACTCCAATTGCAGAAAAGAGGTCTCCACTCAGAGGTTGAAAACTAATTTCACCTGGTAGTTGCCCCTACTTTTGACTAGGTGTCAGATCTCTGGTCTTTAAGCCTCCCTTACAGCTCCCTGTCAATAAAATCCCCAGCTCTTCTTTTGTGGCTGTTACAGGACATATTGTGCTTTGGAAAACAAGGATCTAAATGAAGCCTGTTGGAAGACAGTGCTTTAGACTTGTTATTATACTCAGAACTGTTGGGTGTGGAAGAATCACATGATCTCTTGGTAGATTCCTAATGCTCCATCACCTAAATATATATGATGGGTGCAGTGCCAACAATGTATGGAAAGCCTTATCTAGAGCTGTTTCCTCTCTGCTTAACTGGTGGAGAAAGCAGAATTGCTGTAAACACTAAAACAGCAATAAAACTGCTGCTCAAACTCTGCAATACAAGATTTCTCCTCTGTGAGGGTGAAATGAAGCATTTTTCACATTGTCTCTGTACCCAAAAGTCCTCACATGAGCAAAGAAGATTATGGAGTCAGTAGGAGCATCTTGGTGTGCATAGAGAACCCCAAAAACTCTGCCCTATACATACGTGTGGTCTGCAAATGCCACCCTGGTTGGGGGTGACATGACAGATCAGCTGGGCCTGGGTCAGAAGCCAAAGCAAAGCAAACAACCAGTGAAACTCCTCAAATTTATCGAACCTTTCTGGGGACTTTTTGTGTGTTAAGTTATATTCATCCTCCCAGAGTGCTATTAGCATATTCAACTACATTTAAATAATTAATTTTCTTGTTATATGCCAACTCTTAATTTTTTGTTCTTTCAAAATTATTGAAATCTGTGACAAGAGGTAGTGATACAGGGAAGCGTTTGGTTTCTGGTTTGTTAATCAATTCCATAATATCTCATTCTTCACAATTGCTTTATTTAATAGCACCAATTTCTGCTTTCAGGTCTTGACTTCCCTGTTAAGCATTTAAGTTTCAGAATTTTTTTTAATCTTTTAACCTTTATCCCTTTGATTTTTTTTTTTCTCAGCCTATAATTTATTATACAGTCTCCTGTCAGAGGAGGAGGTAGACTAGGTGATTTTTACTGTATTGCAAATTATAATTATTATCGTTATTTGCATTAGTAATGGATTCATTCTTATCACTGAAAACAATTCCATTATCTGATCAGACAGTTATCTTCACACTGTCCGTGATCATATATTTTCATTAGGCACCTCTTTCTCTGTGGGTCAAAAGGAGAATTATTTAATGCAGTCACTTTTCTCTTCACTTGTAACATTTTCCTCGGTTAAAAAGAAGTTTTTAATCCCCTACAAGCATCCTTTGCAACAAAAATATTCCTCTTTTCTGCTGCCATGTTGCCATCCCTCCAGACCCAGCAAGGAAAGTCACGTTGCTGCTATGAGCTGACCTTCAATGTCCTCTCTGCCCCAGCCACCAGGAGAAGGTTTGTATTTCAGGTTCAGCAGGAGGAACTGAGATGCTGATTTTTGTGACCCAGTGAAGACATTTTCACTCATTTTTGGATTAAAACAAAGGCTTGAGGATCTACAGTCTCTCCTTAAGGAAGTGGAGAAAGTTCCTCTCCCAAATCCTCCCTCTTTGCTTTCTGTGGGAGATGTGGGTTTGGAGATGGATGATTGCAGAGGGAGCAAATGAATCCTCCTCATTGACTCCCTGCTGAATTTACTGTTCCTCTGCAGGGGTATAAAATATTCAGATGGCACTGGTTTTCAAACTGCAAGCAAAGGGGAGGTGAGAGAGGCTGGAGAGAGGTGTGAGGTCAGGCCGCCCTTCAAAGAGGCTAACAGCAGCCTTGGAGAGAGCTGGAGGTGGTGGAGAACAGCTTTCGCTCTTCTCTTTTGTTGATTTTCATTCCCTCATCAAGTAAGAGATGGTTGGTGTTTGAATAAGGAATTATGGACAGTAAGGAAAAGGTTGTCAGTCAAAAACAAGAGTTTGGGTTTATTTTTAAGAAGCTCCTTTGGAAGTGTCTATAGCCCAACTCAGGCTGCAGTCAACAAACACAGTGCTCCATGTTCGTAGAAGGAGGGGATGGCTTCTGCTCTTCCATCACCTCAGGCAAGACATAGACATGCTCATTGTGTGTTTTGCATCCCATGTACTTAAGACGATGACTCCACCCCTGCTCCATGAAGAATCTCTTCTGTGCAAGAAATGGTACCGCTTTCATGGGAGACCTCACTTTCCAAAGAGGATAATCAGCACTCCCAGGAGAATCCAGACTCTGAAACTGCACACCCCAAACCAAGGCACCCAAGCCACTGGTATTGTTCACTGCTGTTATTTCTAATGAGAGTAAGTGAGACTTATGTTTATCTAAAATGATATGCAAATTTATAATAATGTGAATTATTATGCGAAAGAGTGTATTGCTTTGGAGGTTTAGATACCCCTTTTTTCCCCTTCACTTCCCTAATTGGTTTGAAGTGAAGCAATTATCCACTTTATGCAATTAAAGGTAAGATTTTTTCATAGCATATGTACTGCAACAATAATTACATGGGCTGTAGAACAAAGAGGGACATGAATGCAACTTTTGTCTTTGGGTCCCACACAATGTATGTCTCCAATACGCTAGCGAGGGTAGTAGCCACCCAACTGTTATTGTGTAACCGAATACAACATGTAGACTCATTTAAAGAGTGCTTTGCTTCTTGTTTCTGTTTGTATACAGGCACAATTTAGAAGTAAGTGGCACATAGGCCACTATTAGTATTTTTCACATTTCGGGTTGTGGAAGCATCACATCAACCTTCTCCTTTCTTCCTCTGCCCTCTACTGAAGCCTTCTGTTTTGACTGATTGAGAACGCTCATGGATTTTACCCTTTCATTGTCTTCAAATTTGAGAGGGTTTGCAGAGGAAAAAATGAGCTTATTATATTTCTTTGGCAAAAGAGAGTATTTTCTTCAAGTAAATATCTCTTTTGTCAAAGAAACTCTTTCCAGTTTTCATAAGTAATAAGGCGTTAACAAGTTTATCCTTGTTTTTTTTCATGGTTAAATACAACCATACAGTGTTTATATTTCTGAAGTATGAGGGTGTGGCAAAATAGCTTGTGATTTACACTCAAATTAAGAACAAAATAGCCTTCAGGCATAACAGCATAAAATTCCTATTTGCAACCTCTGAGGACACATCCCAGAAAGGTATGGAAATAAATATGTGTACATAAGACTGTCAGCTGTGTCTAGGTGATGAAAGCTCTGATATGACAAACTAGATTGAAAAAAACCTCAGGAGGTTCAGGAAGGAGAATTCATCAATGCCAAATTAAGATACGCTCAAATATTTCTTGAAAGATAGAACCTCATTATCCTACTGATTTATGGAGCAAAGTAATGACTATAGACAGCATTGTCTGAAGACAACAATGAGCACTGCTATAGCTCAGTAATAATTAGAGTCACACAAAATCTTCAATTTATTTTACTGTTCTCAGATGATTTGCAATATAGGAGAGAAATACATTGCACAGGGCAATCTAAAATGTAATGAAAATACGTGGCCCTAGTAGCTCCATATTTAAAATTCTGATTGCAATGCTGCCCACCAACAAAATAATAGTAATTTCTGGCAGGAATTATAAAACCTAAACTACAGCACAAAGCGTTGTTCCCCAAATTACTCATTCCATATCCACAATTACAGCCCATTTGTTTTCTTATGCTGATAACAAAAGATACATTTTAAGATCTGCGCCGCGCTACTCTTCCTTTAATAAATAAAGTGAGCTTTTCAAAAAGCTACAAAATGATGCAGATAAAAATCAAAACATTTCTACATTTAAAGGTTCAATCAAAGACTTGCCATGAATGGTGTGATATTAAAGTTTAAAAAAATAATCAATTTAGTGTGTATTTTTGAACATGATTTGTCACAAATAGCATTCCCAATAGATAAGAATGATTATATGGTAAAGAGCGTAATTTATATATCTCAAGCACTATGCTTTTGTCACCAGCATCGTTAAGGAATTTGACACGTTTGCAGGAGAACAATATATGTCAACTGAAATATATACCAATTAGCCATAAATGGGACACTGAAATGAATGATGCATGTGCATGCTATACTTACAAGTAATAACATGTGGTTTAAAGTCGCTTGCGTTTTCAAACAAGAATTCTTTTTATGTTGTCATTTAAAAAATCTAATATTTCAAAAGGTCAGGAATAAATAGCACCATTAGCATTAAAAGCTAGCTAGAGGGAAAGTAATTTGTTGTTCATTTAACATTGCATTTTATGTAATAGCTTTGTAAAGTGTTCGGGAGGGGGGGAGAGATTTTACTCTGCTAAAGCAAGATGACGGCAGCTCCAGTTCATTATTAAAAGGAGATTTTTTATTATGCTATTGTCAACTTTAACGTCTTGATTCTGTTAGGTGTTTGTTAAAATTACATGGGCTGCTGAAGTGGCTATGGCAGAGGATAATGCAGAGAATATCATGACTGTCAAAACAATTGTGTAGGCAAGAATCTGCTTATACTAAGGTAAAGGAACAAAAGACAAAGGAGAAACTCTTCTGCAGTGTTAGGAAGTTAATAACCCTGTTGAGGTTTCCTCAGCAGGAGGTATTGAGATCAGGAAGCCAAATTCTAGAAGAGCCAAACAGTCAAGGCAGAAGGAAGCGGGCGATGTCAAAGGGATGTGGGGTACATGGAAACCTGACATCAGCTGCCAGCTCCCGTGTCTACGGCTGGGTGTCCTCTGAGTAAACCCGTAACTATTTATCTCCGTGGAGAGGGGATGTCTGTTCCTCCTTGGACTGGATGACACAAATGAAGTGTGAAAGTGTGTAGAGGCCTGTGGCTGGATCCTCTGCCCTCTGCACAGCTGTGGTGTGCAGCTGCAGAGCCAAGGCAGGCTTTGCAGGAGCAACCCCAAACTGGACCTCCATCAGCATGGTGCAGGACAAACAATTCACATCCTTGAACTTATTATGCTTTACTCTCTTATTCTACCACTATAAGGCTGACCACAGATGGAAAAAAAAAAAAGGAGCCAAAATTAGTGATAGTTTATACTGCTAATACCACAGTATAAGCTAATTGCTAACACACAAAGCAAAGTTCACTGTGTGCTTGCTGCACTTGCTGCTGCCGTGAGGAGCTGCACGTGAAGAGGATCATGTAGTGAGGAAAGACGAGTAATATCATCAGAGTGAAAAACAGCTGTTTTTCCCTTTTGAGATAAGTTGGACAAGAAATTGGCTTAGCATTTTAATACGCCACACATCTGTGACAGCAGAGCAAAGGATGCCCCCTTTACTAATTCACATATTTACTCGCTATTATTCCCCCCTAGGTCAAGGTTTAAGGGACTTAAAAAAACAGTGATTCTTCAGATCAAAATTTGATTCATGCTGTGCTTCTGGAGCAGCACAATTGAGTAGTGCCTTTTTATCTGGGCAAGAAGCACAAGTGCAATTTAGGAGGTTTTTGGACATAAAAGGAAGCTTGCACATCTCTGACTAAAACCAAAATTGCCAGGGGATATTCTCTTCAGTTGGGTTAAACCAAGGAACAGTTTGTTTTTCATGCAAGGAACTTAATCTGGCTCTGAGCATGCCCACAGGTTGCCAATCTTCAGTGCTGATGGTTCTTTTTCTACTCTTTATAGCCCCCTCTCCCTCCCATCACTCTGTGAGAGCTGGCAGAATACAAGGATGCACTGAATTAATTTAACCGTGTTTTCTTCTCTATTAGAAGAGTAGTGCTCCAACACAGAATAAATACCTCCATGACTGCAAGGGGAATCTGAAGCCTTGCTAGGGGTTTGATGTCCTTCAAGACAAGACATTCTGGGGAGGAAAGGTCACACAGAGAGGTAGAAAGAGCAGCATGCTCCAGTCTGTGGGGAACCTCCAGACAAACTGCTAAGCACAAAAGGTATTACCTCACAGACTTCTGTCAGGTAGACTTCTGTCCTCATTTTCCAACTACTCACCATCCTATCTCTGTTTCTTCTTTACCTCATGCTAATTCCTGGCTTAGCCTTCAGTTTGATTAAGAACAGCAACTTTCTTAATGGTCTCCTACTTCCAAGCAGGTTTGCTTTCTCTTGGTACTGCCCAGGAGTCTCTGTCTAGATTTTCTTACCTGCCTCCTTTTCTCCTCTTGTCTGAAATGATTTTGAAATAGGCTGAAATCGGGGGAATTTTTCAACAGGCTTTGGCTCATTCACTCCTAAAGCTGCTCTCAATATTCTGTCTATAGAGAGGTATCCACAGACTTAGCCCCAACCTCCTAAACCAGCAAAACCCTCCAACACACATCACCAGTGTATTAACTGCAGTGACTGCAGACTCCAGTGTTTTATGCATGACTAGCTTTTATTAGCAGCAAGGTTTTGGTCATCCATAGTGCTGTTAGCAAGCAGTAAGAGTCTGCAGAACATCCTCCCTCACTGTCCCCGTACCACAGAAACGGAATCTGAAGAAAAAAAAAAATACAAGCACCTTGAGTCATCAACATTTGTTGAGATTATACAAGTGGATTTGTATTATTTGTGTTAGAAGTCAACCTGATTTGTCATTTGACACAACCAAATGTAACATTGAGCTCTTAAGTTTGAAATATTACTGCTGGGGAAAGCCTTGACAGACTGTGTTCATTCTGGTTCACCGCCTGCCTTCCTTTAGTTTTACAGTTCCTTTTCTTTTCTTTTTTTTCCCTCCAGATTTTGTGCTACCTTCACTGTGTAGATGGTCACAACTACCTGTGCAAAGGCCATGGGTGGGTAGAAGAGTGAGTGCCTACCTACAGGAATGCACTTTGTCAGCAGTGTGCTTTGTGAATAGGAGCTACAGCTGGACATAGGACCTCTGCTCAAAGGTAATGCTGCTGGGTTGTAATGGTTTTACTTTGCTTGAAACTGTTTCCACCTCCTGTGTTGCCTTTTAAGTGATGGCATTTTAACTATGAATTTGTATATGGGTCTCAAACACATACTGTACCTCCTCTTCTAGATACCCAGTCATGGGGTGGATAAAATAAAATAACTGATCAAGCAGATGAGTGAGTGAGTTTTGGAAAGTCCAGGAAAATGAGGAAAACTGCATCAGTAAATCGTACTTGCATAATCTGAACATCCAAGCTATGTTTCACAAAGTCTAAAGAAATGAGTTTAGCCTCTTTCTCTCAACTTTATATGTAATTTTTAAGGCAGTTTCCAGGTATTAGTCTTGCTCATTGGAAAGGTACACTTACTGTCACAGTCCTCTTCTCTCAATCATGATCTCAGGGGCCACCAATATCAACTGAAAACTTTTGCTGGTTCTGCTGACATCAAATCAGACATCCTAATGCAAGCTCAGACCCAGATAACCAGTGCTTGTGGACAGAGGAGCTTGGCAAGAATGATGCTGATAATTGAAGATAATTTTTCTTACACAAAGGGTTATACAGGAAGTTTGCTCTTCTGAAGTCTGGAAATATTTAAAGTTTTTCTTTGAAGTTATTTAAGGCAAAATGTTGAAGTAGTAGTGAATTGAACTGTGGCTGAACAGTGTCTTGAAGGGAAGGAAAGAAAAGGTTTTCTTGAGAGTCTTTTTTCATTCTTTAAATAGCTTTCCTCATGAAAATGCTTTCACCCCATATATAATTTTGTCACCTATCTTTCCAAGTAACTTTCAAGATTTTCAGAATGGATATACTTACACTGTTCCATTTTCTCCAGATTGTACCGTGATAGTTGCAGCTCCTATTTTAGGAAAAGTTGGATTTATCCAGTTGTTGTTCCAAAGAAATTTAACCTTTGTAACTGTTCCAACATTCGCTTCTACATCAATGAAGCTTGTGTAAGTGTTGTCTGGTTTGAGGGTTCCCCTGTGAAAAATAACATTTTATGGATGTGAGGCACACAGGCATTTAATATTAAATACCAGTCCTGTCAACTGATTGGCTGTGGTAGCAAGTGAGTAGAAAGTTAGCAGAGAGACAATGTTTAGCTTATAAAATTCTAACATTTTAAAATCCTGCATTCTCCTTTGGAATGTAAACCCAGCATGAGTGAACTGTTGTTGCATTTACATTGAAAGTAGAATTTGATCTCTAAAATAAGATAAATTTACACAGAAATATTAATAAATATAGGAATGAAATGTTCTAGGAGAGACGTTTGTTTTCTATTGAATTTTTAACTTACTCAACAATCTGATGCTGCCTTGTGTTCCCAGCACTCCCATACAGGGCAACATTTACATATCCTTTTACTTTACTCCTTCCAGAAAGGGTCACGGTTACTTTGTACCTCCAAACTACACAGAAGAAATAGAGTAAGTTAGATTGTATCCAAGGAGAAATAGTCTCCAAAATATCATGTGTTTGGGTTTTTTTGGTCCATACACTGTAGCTGAAAGCAAAAGCAAATGATCACTGCCCTTGCCTTCCAGCTCAAGGCTACCACACAGGCTGCTGGACTCAAAGGGGTTAACACAATGTTCTCCCATATGAATCTTGGTGCTCGTTGTTCTTCCTTGGGTTATAACCATACAAAACAAAAACAAACCACCAATGAGTCAGATCTGTCTTTGTGTCCTAATGAGAAATGGGTAGACATTTGTGTTACTTTCAGGGAGAAGAAAAACAAAAGCTACTCCATATGGTAAATGTGATAGAGACCTCAGCGTTCTGACTATGAAGGTGACCATATACAGTGAAGATGGAAAGAAGGTGGTGTTAGGAATAAATACTGTCACATACCAGAATATAGGCAGCGTAGAAGAAGCGTTAAGAAGTTTGGAACCTCAAGGTAAATAATTGCTTTCTTTTATCACGCAATTAGCAAAAGCAGCTCTTCTCTCTCTGATTCTTGTATACAAAGGTGAAGGAAGAGCTGTCTTGTGAGAGCTGGCATTAGGATAACTGAGGTTGTAAGGAGGTCATCTGGTCTAACCACTTCTTAAAGCAAGGCCAGCTGTGATTGGCTTGGTCTTGGCCTTTGTCAAATGGAGTTCTGAACCAAAGATGAAGATTTCCTAGCTTCTTTGGGCCCCTCTTCCTGAATTTAACCATTGTCATTGTGACAGTAATTTTCACACTTTTTAATAAGAAATTCCCTTGATGTGAATTCTGTGCATTGTTTATCCTCCTTTCTCCTTGCACCTTGTGGTGCAATCTACTAAACATCTTAGTGGCCTCCTCTACATTCTATAGTTTGTCAACATCTTTCTCATGCCAGAGGACCCAAAACTGAGCATGTGTACTAGAACAGAAAAGGCATAAAATCATAGAACCATTTTGATTGGAAGAAACCTTTAAGATCATCAAGTCCAACAGTTAACCCAGCACTGCCAAGTCCACCGTTAAATCATGTCCCTAGGGACCACATCTACAAGTCTCTTAAATATCCCCAGGGATGGGGGCTCCACCACTTGCCCCTGGGCAGCCTGTTCCAAGGCTTGACAACCCTTTTGATGAAGGAATTTTTCCTAATATTCAACCTAAACCTCTCCTGGCACAACCTGAGATCATTTCCTCTATTCTTATCTCTTGTTATTTAGGAGAAGAGACCAACCCCCACCTCACTACAAGCTCCTTTCAGGGAGACGTAGAGAATGATAAAGTCTTCCTTCAGCCTCCTTTTCTCCAAGCTAAACAATCCCAGTTCCCTGCAGTTCCTCATAAGACTTCTTCTCTAGACCATTCACCACGAAAGACTGAAGAGCCATTGTGCTGCTATGAGATCTGTTCATCTGTTAAAATTAATTATAAAACAGGAAAATAAAAAGCTCTGTTTACAAGGAGTAGGTAACAATGGAAGCAATAGAAACTCACGAGCAAAATCCTTGGCCTCTCCAGTATTCAGGTAAAGTTTCAGGAAGCTATTTTTAAATTTATCTTTGAATTTATCTGCAAAGTGACCCATAGTTGGGCATCCCTCTTGTGGGCATGGGAAACAGATATCCTAGTGAAAACAAATATAAATATTAATGAAATTATCCAGCCAGCCAAAGAAAAAAAATAAAATTACGACTTATTAACATACCCACCTAACTGGCCTTGTACCACAGCAACAACAAATTTCAAGTAACCCTTTCTGTAACTTGAGAAAGATCATATAAGCCTGCCAAGTTTCTCAAACCAGCTACATCAGTGACATCCTTGAGGAGTCTTGAATGAGAACAGGGAGGAGGAGGTGTCCCAGCAACTGAGAGAAAGAATGATGTCTCTTTACACCTTCAGGTTGGGCCAAGAAAGTCTTTGTCTTGAAAACAAGGCTCATTTTTGTCATGAAAGCAGCTTTCTAATGACAGAAGCAGGTAGTTACCTTCTCCCAAAGCCATCTGAGAAGTGAACATGTAAAGGTTCTGTTCACTATGTAAGTTTATACCTCTGTCTGTAGGATATGACGAGCCCACTACCTCCCTGCTACTCTTAGCCTGTGGTTCCCTGTCTCCCAGTCTGGGACTGGGAAGGCATTCCTGACCTTGGTCCAGAAACCATTGTGCTTTATCCCTGAGGCCATTTTAAGTCATCAAGGGACTAGATTGATTCCAGCAGGTCATAACATACTGTTCTACTTCTTGTTGTTTTGAAAGAAGACATTTAAGTTGTGCTTGAAAGATCACGCACTACAGTATGGGATTCCACCTGTTGCTGGTTGATAAATACACTTGATGACTACAGGGACAGTCTCTCCTCCTTACCTCTTCCCCAGCTTGGTGCAGCAAAGCAGGCCTGGGGAAGCCACACTAGCCCCAGTAGTGCCTCAGGGCTTGTGGTGGGTTTACCTTGGCTGGGTGCCCGGTGCCCACCCCTAGTCCCTCTATCACTCCCCCCCCGCCCCCCACCAAAACCTCCGTCAGCAAGGCAAGCGGGGAGAGAGTAAGATGGAAAAGGAAAACCCGTGGGTTATGATAAGAAGCAGTTTAGTAAACAGCAGAGAAAGCAAGGCCGCGCGCGCGCGAAGCAAAAGCAGCAAAGCCGTTACTCTCTACTGCCCACCCGCAGGCGGTGTCGGGCCTGTCCCGGGAAGCAGGGCTCCAGGACGCGTACCGGTTGCTCGGAGGAAAAACGTCTTCCCAGAATCCCCCCGTCCTCCTTCCTTTATAGTTGAGCTGACGTCATATGGTATGGAATATCCTATTGGTCAGCTCGGGTCGGCTGTCCGGGTTGTATCCCCTCCCAGATCTTGCCCCCCCACACACACCCCATCATAACAAGAGTGTGTTATCAACACCTTCTGGCTTCCAGTACTGCAGTATGAAGGCTGTATGGGGAAAATCAGCTCAGACAGACCCACTACAGGGCTGTTACATCAGCACAGAACTAGGGATGTCCCTATTTTGTTGTTGCCTTCCCCTACTTTGACCTATGTTAGCTGCATGAGCTGTAATCCTATAGGATGTCTGACACTTCTCTTACAGATATACTGGTTGAGTGCCAGCTAACACGAATAAATTCAATTTCAAATGTACATAAAAGAGCTACTGGTTTTGCTATGGTCCATCCTGCAGCTCTGAGAAATACTTACTGTTCCAAAAACATCGTATGAAGCACAAGGATAGCCTAGAAATCCATCAGGGTGGATAATACTTTCAGAGTAATACTTGTAGCTCCTCAGATGATTGCAAGCCACGAAGTCCCGAGTTCCTGTGGAAAGATGCTCCCATGTTAGTTCTTTTCTGTTACTATTTGAGGAACGACACTGGCACAGCCCTTGCCATGCCATTGGGGTGCATCATTCCCCCTCAAAAGGCTTGTCACAGTTCTTGGAGCATCAAACATAAGATTTGAAGCTTGCTTTTGCAATGAATTGGTGCTCTAAGGAATGTCACTGACTCAACAGGTATAAAAGGCAAACTTGAAATGCTTTGTGGAGCCTGAGTGGGCAGCTCAGCCCAGCCCCTGCCCTCCCCTCCCCAGCACTTATTAGAGCAATCTGACCGAGTTCCACAATAGAAATGAGAACTGCATGAAGCAGTTCTTTTGTAGGCAACAGCTGTATTACCATAACAAAAGAAAACCAAATGAAAAGTATTTAACAGTGAACTTCCTAGGGCAATGCTGATTTGCTCCAGCTGAGGACTTCAAAACAAAATTATTATTATTTGGGGGGTGCTTAAGGAAGGGAGACTCTTAAAATTAAAATAATGAATATATTATTTTCCTTTGTGTTGCCTTAATTTTCCTGACTTTAGGTTAAAAAGAAGATCATATATAACACAGTTATTTCTTTGTGCTTTAATTCTCCATTATTGATAACAAGTTTACTCCATTAAAAATAAAAGGGGGGGAGGGGAGAAGAAAAAGTAATGCCTCCAGGTGCAATGAATAAAACCTGAAGAAAAAAGCCAGTTATCATAAATAACTTCATGGATTCCAACAGTTTAAGGTGTTTGCAGTAATCTAAGAAAGAGCTTGGATAATACACTAAAAAATCTCTACAGCAAAAATCTTGGTTTGTTTTTTCTTTTAATGTTATGTGCAATTTAATTTCATAAGGACATAGAAATTTTCTAATACTTAGAGCTTTTGTTAGAACCGCGTAAACAATAAAGAACAGTGTGTTTGAACAGCTACGTGCCAATCTTTTTTTAGCTGACTAAAAATAGACACAATGACATTGCTTTAATGCAACCCGGATTGTAATAGATAGTTTAAAAAAATTAAATTAATTGCTCTGTCTCAGAAGAGTTGCAGCCGAGGGTGCCCTAACAGGGGTAGCTGTGAGCATCACTGCCCTGCTCCATCCAGCACTGCTGCTGGGCAACTAAATAGAAACAAAATGAAATGTGTTGTTACAGACCCTTCAAAACTTCTGGCACGGTTTCAGTAACTTTTGTTTCTGCTATTAGATGCTTTAGAGGAGGCATATTTTCCAGAGGCAAACTCTTTGCCGTGTTTATTTTTGAATAACCTCTGGAAAACGGTGGGTTTTGAGCATATTCACAGTTTCACTGGATTCTGCAGCTGCCATTGCTGGTGGACACACCAAAAGCTAATGCAAAACACCTGAATGAAGAGAAGTTAAGTGGTTACCTTGTAAGGGGTGACCTTCCCCTGCATTTCTAATGTAATCAACACACTTACCTTCCCAGATGCCATCGAGATCGACAATCTGTGAAACAGGGTTCTTCCCACACCCTGGCATTTGCTTTCCTCCGTTTGGATAGAAGTCAAGATGTCCTATAGCTGGGCTTATGCCAAAACCTGAAGCATTTAAAGCAGGGGTAAGCACTTTTTAAATTAATATTGTCTCATACTTACAGCTGTTGGCTTGAAGTTTGTCTGTGCTTGGTGTGTTAGGCTATGAGCTGTTAGTGATCAACATGATGTGTTTGTTCTGTGTCTGTGCACCATCCAGCACAACTGAGTCTTGAGGAATGATTATGACACTTAAGTGCTACAGGACATAAATAATTTGTTATTAATGCACAGAGCTGGACACTCACCTAAGTAGGGGATTGTGGGAGCTGAATCTGTGTGGATAATGTCGACAAAATCTGCATCAGATTTATCCAGTCTGACTTCAATTGGAGTCCCCTGAAAATAAGGTTGAGCAGGGTCCAGTCCTGAAAGAAAAAATCTGGTATGATGTATAGACAAAGACATACAGAGGTATCATTTTACATAATGTTATTATATAATGAATATCACATATAGAGTTGCTTACAGTTTCTTACATCTAAGTAGTATGGACATTACTAAAATGAGATGTGCTCCATATATTAAGTGGCTTTTACCCCAGGAAAGAGAAAGAGTTACCTGTGTGAAGCTTGTTAAATGTTGCTGATTTACATCAATGTTGAATCCCAATACTTGAATATAATTATTTTATATTTTTTTTAAATTGAACTTCCCTTTAATAATGTTGCTCAGATTGGGGTTCCATGTAACTAGTTTATATTCATGGTTTCTAGAGCACCTTGTTTGAGGGCATTCAAACAGGAATTGATGCTGATAACACCCCATGTGCTTGGAGATGTTGAAACCAGCCTGCCTGCTTCTGGCTCCAGCCAGATTTTGGATAAACACCCAGTTTTGAAGTTATGATCTTTGCTTTTGATCCTAGCAGAAAACACAATTCAGTTGCTTCCCAAATTCCCACAGCAATTTCAGGAAGAGATTGTAAAGTCTTGCAAATTACAGAATTTTTACTACTTTATACTTGCATCTCTTGTAGTCCCTGCACAGCAGATTTAGTTTTGCTTTTAGACTGAATTTTGTAGACTATTAGTCCAAGGTTCACTAAGCCTGAAATCCCTGAGGAAAAGTAACAATTGAAAAGGGATGTGTTAGTAATATCCAAAATTGTCTTTTGTGTATGAAAGGTCGGTCTGCTTAATGCACGCAGCCCTTGGCACTGCCTACATGATGAATAAAGAGATCAAGCCTATAGCTTTAAACTCTGGAAGTGCTGCATACAGTAAAAAATTGCTAAAGAATATGGACTGCAGGGTGGGTTATCCTGGTTTGATCACAAGTTTAGCCGATAATACTTGTTTTCAGTTTTCTTCTCTGGGGAGAGTATTGCAGGTTTTAAAATACTCAAGATGGCATCTCTACTTTGTGAGGTCTCTGGAATATCTTTTTTTTTTTTTTTAGAAATTCATCTTGCAATAAATATGCCTATTTGATTGCCATTTGCTTTTTTAAAGAGTCAGTTAAACAGTTTAAGAAAGATGAGGGCTGTCCCTTGAGGAGCAGTGCAGGGGTGCAGGGAATGGTCGTGTGGTGGCTCTGCTGCACTGATGCTCCTGCTGCGGGCAGAGGGCTGGGACAGCCTGTGCTTCCCTAGAGCTTTGCTTTGCCTCTCAGCCATGTCATTTTCATCATTTAGGTCTTGCAAACTGGTTCCTTCAAGAGTCATTTGTTCCCAATTAGTGTGGGTAGAGAGCAGAATACAAGCTAAAGGATACTGAAAAATGAAAACTTGCTCTTGAATTAAAGGGAAGATAAAAATGCTTTATCTGTTATATCTTGCAAAACACAGACACTGTTTATGGGACCAGTGGAGGATGTCCTGAGTCTGCATATTCAGAGCAACATGTGGATAGATATAAAACAAACCAGAACCAAAAATGCCTTCTCTGAAACAATAGAACAGGAAAACCTGGCTCAGTAGTAGCAAGAGGTTTCCTCACTTTCTCAGAGCATAGAGTGTGTAACTCCCAACAGGGAAAGAAAACAGAGCAATTCAGTGGGGAGGCAAAAACTGAATCAGAACAACTAAACAAAAATTAAGATAACAATATCATATTCCTTAAAAATGTCTAAACTCAGAAATGTGGGAGTACTTAAAAGGGACAGNGATGCAAGACTCTACACTTGCCCTTGTTGTATTTCATTAGATTTCTCCCCACCCAACTCTCCAGCCTGTCCAGGTCTCGCTGGATGGCAGCACAGCCTTCTGCTGGGTCAGCCACTCAGCCCAGCTTTGTGTCATCAGCAAACTTGCTGGCAGTGCACTCTATTCCCTCGTCCAGGTCATTGATGAATATATTGAATAGTACGGTCCCAGTACCGACCCCAAATACCTATGAATACAGTGAAAATGGGGGGTGCTTTCTGATCACTCCACTATGATCTTATCCGGGCAGTAAGAGTGAGCGCATGTAGCTCAAAATAATGCATGTTGTATAAATGTGATGCCTGTGATTTCCTTCTTAAAAAAAAA
>VYZX01020704.1:109924-145993 GCA_013401335.1 Brachypteracias leptosomus | reverse complement strand
GGGGATGCTGGTGTTTTCCTTTATAAAAAAAAAAAAAAAAAAAAAGGAGAGGGAGGAGGATTCAGTTGAAGTCTGACTGTTTTAAAGAAGTATGAGTGTAGCATCTTAGTAAGTCTACTTGAATCTGGACAGATGATATAATTCTATGTGATCCAATTTTTGCTGTCAAGGAAATACAGAGATCTAGTGTTTTAACAGTTAAGTGAAGAAATTAAATATTAGAAAGTTCACTGGAAATAAATAAATAAACCATAATTTAATTACTGTTAATGTACTCTACTAGGTGAAATGTTTATGTAGAAATAGCAATTCAAGGTGATAGTGGGTGATATATCAGGAAGGTTAGCCTACTGCTGCTGAACTGTCAGGTTTAATCCACCCTTTTCTGGAAAATGGTATTTGTTAGCAAAACTATAGTACAAAATAACTGTTCAGTGTTGTGTTGTTTCTAGCACTTTTTGGAGGGACCTGCGAGCGGTGGGTGATGATGTGCATCAGACTTGCTGCTATATAACAGATTAATTAAAGGTGAAAATGGCAGGAGAAAAGCTGCTAGGAGAAGGAAGGTAGGAGTTGCTTTCCTGGTCTTATTACATTAGTGTTGGACAAAACATCGTGAAAAACCATCCTGTCAGCTAAAGGTGGTTCTGATTGTATGTTAGTTATTGCAAGTTCTTTTGTAGCAGTGACAGTGGAGCATCATTATGTTACAGCATCACTCTTGTCTTGCTCCAAGCTAGCACTGGTCTGCACAGTGACCCTGCTGGGCTGAAGCATTAGAAAGCAACTCTGCAGAAACTGCCACAACTATCAATGCGTATCAGCAAGTATCTGAGGTATTATTGCAGGGGACCCTCTGGCTCTGTTAGCTGCATGGAGCCTTTCCTTCAATGTGGAAACATGCAAGCAAAATAATCATCACACTGCCTTTTCCCACACTTACCAGAGCATTACTCTGGTAATGTGATCACTCTGGTGGTGTTTTGCGAGAAGAGGCTAAGTTCTATAATGTCCAAATTCCCCTTGACTAAACCACAGCCCACAGTCAGATGCAATTGTAAGAGAACAGCAACATTTTGTTAAGCAGAGATGTCTTTAGTATGAGCTGTGACTTAAGTTGCTGACTTACCAGTGATTCTTCCAATCCCTGGCTGCCTCCTGCCAGCCTCACCCGCCGCGTGTGCCCCCAGGCTGTGGCCAATTATGTGAACATCGGCTGGAGAGTAACTGTATTTTTCCTGGGAAAATAGAAACACAAAAAATTACAGTATCTGTTTTCGTCAGCAAGAAGGAAGAGTCAAAAGGGGCTGAATAACTCCTTTTAATTGGACTACAGACTCCTATAGGATTTCAGCGTCTCTTTGCCAGTTTAGGTACTTATGTCCTATACACAGTTTTTTCAAAATTCCTTATTAAAAGGCTGTTAAAGCTGTAGACAGCTCTGCCAACAGAGTCCTAAGAGGATCGGTACCCATTTTACATCCTAGAGCCATTAAGAGTCATAGGATGCTTCTCTGGCTTGCCAGATTCAGCCAGGCAGGAACTCTTATTTCCACCTGGCAGGTCAGACACCATGTGCAGCTCGAGGAGAACATGAGAGGAGAGATGCCTCCTGCCTTTTTGGACAGTAATTCAGTGGCTGCTATGCAGATATAGAGAGTGAACCGTGGGTATGAGCACCCCTAGACCCAGTGTACTATCTATTTAAGTAATTTATGGTTCTTTTATGGAAAATGTATGTTGAAAGCACTAAAATTAAAAGAAGGCTTCAAACCAAGCATCGCTTTCCACTTGCAGCTGGCTAAGAAAGGTGGCAGGTAGCACCTTTGATAGATTTAGGCACTGTGCACAGTGGTGGGTCCTATTTGTCCCCAGGTGATGTTGCTCAATGGAGACTAGTTGTCCTCCAGCTACTGCTGGCTGCCAGCTGGTTTTTTTGGCATTCTCAAGAGCCGTTTGGTACATTCTGTCTCCATGGAGGCAGTTTGCTCTGTCTGTTACATCTGTATGTTTAAAACTACACATCTTACACCTGTTAGCATCTGTGGAATAACTGGTTGGCTGTACTATTGGGGTTGTTTTGTAGGACTTCATATCCATATGTTGGCTAACTCTGCTGTTGTGACGTAGTTCTCTAAAAGAGAGGGGCTGTTCTCAACACAACTTATAAATGATCACTGAGTAGAAGAAAATGTTTTCTGTTGGTTACACTCACATTCATGAAAGCTCCTGAATCATGTTTCTTTCAAATCAGCATTATAACCGTAGCTTTATAACCAGAAGTTTCTTACCATAAGAACATGCACAAAATAGGCTATTTCAGCGCCCACGACACGGGCATTGTTGCATGCCTGGGTGTACTGACATCTCGCCCCCCTCTTCCAGTTCACGCAGATGCAGTTCACATCTTCCACGCTGAGCATATTCTGTTTTGTAAAACAAAAGTCAGAACCAAAGAGCCCCACAGTAAATACAGACTGGAACTGATCCATGTTGCTTATTACAGCTCGACTCATAAATATTGCATGGATTTGCATGAGAACATTTTAAGAACAAAAGCCTTAGCAACTGTACGTGGTCATGCCCGCTCGCAGGAGTGTGTGTGTGCTCACACAACGATGCAACAGGGACACAATATGGAAATAGGGACACAATCTGGAAATAGGGTGGCATGCTGCAGTAATGGCCACACTACCCTTTCAAATACCCACAGCAGTATTTTTTTGTAGAAGGAAAAACAATATAAATACTGATACTTTTCACTTCTATCAAACTTCGTTTGTAACGCTAAATAAGAGCTCTACTCATGTACTGATTCACTCAAGTGATTTAAAAGCACTGCTTTATTCAAATTCAGTTAGGACTTATATTTTTGATGATAAAAATCAGGAGGGTTTTTCTGATACGGATTTGTAAGAAAGAGTGTCTGTTTTTCTCAGAGGATGCATAAATTGCTGGTGTCGCTGAACATTCATTTCAGATTTATGGCTTTGTTTGGGAACATGTACATACAGACAGATACTTTATTGTCTGCCACAGAATCTGAAGCTTTGCTTTTCTCCTCTGAGCTGGTTTGTTTGGCTAAATGTATTTTGCTTTAGCAGCTTTGGTAGATTTATTTTTCTTTCTTTTATGTTTAGAAATTATAAAGCATCCAAAACAATTATGACCAGTGAAGGATAATAAAGGCAATGGAAGTGTCTGTGGCTATGTTAGAAGTGGTAAAAATAAACGTGCAGATAGGATTATTATTTAGTTGGAAGGAAAGTAAATTTAAAAAAAACAACATACTGATGTATTCACAATCCTATTTATTCCACTCTACTGAAAAGATTCACTGAGATAAATTTTTATATTTTTTTAGTGAATTGGAGTATTGTAATAAAACACAGGGCATTGTAATAGAGAAAGAATTTAAAGATTTATTTAGTGCCTCTATATCCTCATGAAAATTGATCAAAAGGATTTAAGGGACTAGCTGAAGCAAAGATGTGAACCATCTTTATTGTGAGTTTCTAGAAAATAATCTCTGTTTTAAGAGTGGAAAATGGGAGACTGAAGATTATAAAAACATCAATCTACTTCTGATACTTTTAAGAAATCATTAACTAACAAATCCAACAATCATTCTTCAATGTTCACAAAGTGATAATCAACAGAGTTTTTTTTAAAATGAGAAACTGTAAAATTTAATTTATTTTCTTTTGACCTAGTATCAAAGAGAAGCAGGAAACGAGGATGCAATAAATGTGAAATATCTTTATTTTAGTTGACTTTCACATTGTTTCTTATAGTGTAAAATAGGAATATAGAATTTAAACAGAATTGTAGTTGTGTGAGTAGTTAGTTGAAAACTCATACTAGAAGTGTCATCTGCCATTGACTGGTATTTTGCTCTGTGCTATATGACTTGTAGCTTTCATTAGCTGCAGCTGCAATAGAAAGCATGTTTATAGGATTTGAGAAGACCACAGACTGGAATTCCAACTTTGTACGGGGACAGGATTAAGAAATATCTCAGAGAATTAGCACAAAAATCAGTAGGGTGCTTTATTTCATTCCCTGTTCATAGCAAGCCCTACATTGAGAGCTTTGTTCAAACTTATGTGCTTGAAGTGTACATCTCTACAGCTTTATTGCTTCTGTTAATGGCCAGCTCATGTCCTCAGTCTCCAACACCCCTGTGGCAGTCCATACCTTCGTGATGGACTTTCCACATCTAGAAACCTGTCCCATGTCTAGAAAAATATGATGCAATAATTAGGAGTCTGCAGTTATTTCTGGAGTTGCACTAGTTCCTAAGCAGTATCTTGCTCCAGGGTTTGTATTGTTTTTACCTAGAAAAAGGACACTTCCTGAGCCAGATCCTGTTGTCACTCACCTCACTAGAGGAATTTAATGCATTTTACATGTGTAAGTCTTTAACAGTTTGAAAATGTGGCCTCTTTCCCTCTTCTTATCACTGCGAGTACCATGAGAGAAATTGGTTAGAAATAGAGAAAATAGACAATTGATAGGAATATGTTTCTAAATGCAAACTAAGGAACTTCACAGAGACAGGATTTCCCAGTGGTACTTACCTTGCACATGTCTGACAGCCAGTTCTCTTCTCCATTATCTACAAATCCATGTACAATAAATCTGGTCATCCTACTTGCATTAAAAGCTGAGTACTCAATTGTTGCAGCATCAGCTGCATTGATCTCCTGTTGTAGATAATAAATTAATAAACATTTAAGTCTGCTTTCTGTAAATATCTTATCAAAACTGAAAATATGTGAACTGTGCTCCTCTGTACAGGTGTCTAAAAATTATGCAATGTTAAACTCATCTGCAAGTGCTCACATGACTATGGCTTAAGGTCTGCATCTCCATTCAAAACAAGCATTGACACCTATCTTAGGGAAGCCAAGACTTTACTGTTAATGTGTTTACCTATTATCTGCAGAAAAAAATTACCCGAGGATTTTAAAAATGCAGAGTTACCCAGTACTTCTTAGTGGTCATACAGAACACATGAGGGTTGGAGGAGGATGAGAGTTCTGCCCCAGAGGCCCTGCCAAGGAGCTGGAAGACGCTGTCTACTGAATAAAGTGGAGGTTTGGCATTTCTAACACTTCCAGGAGCACAGCTGGACTCTGTGTTTATTTACTGGCTTTGCTTGTGATTTGCTAATGTTTAAACGGAAATATTTCTTACTTGAGAGTCAGTAGGATTTTCTCTTGTGTACAGGAGGAAGTGAATGTCTATTTTTTCTGGATCCCAGGGTAACTTATGGACTGGTCTTTCTGTAGTGCCAGACCATGGTAGATCATCTGTGAAACATCCAAGCCTTTCATAGCAAACTTCTCTGCCTGTAGCACACAGATCAAATCAATAGTATAAGAATAAGAAAAGGGGTGGAGCAGAATAGCCATAACTCACAGCATCTCTTCTCTGGAAACCTCCTGGTTTCTTGAAAATCCTATGGTTTACAGAAAGCAAAGACCGGCAATTGCCCTCTCTTAGATCTTCAAAGGCTATAGTTTACTCCAAGGAAAGAAGCCACCCTATTGCTCGTCAATGAAGTATTCAGTGGAGTTCCTCCGTGGGTATTCTGTGCCATACCTTGGGTATCTTTCCTCAACTGTGCTTTGCTTAAGACAAAGACAGCTGATGAGTTTCTCCTAATACCGAGCCAAAATATTGCAAATAATATGCAATAACTTGACTGTGAAGAGCTGACTACACTGTACATGAGAAATCTTATACTATACAAGCCAGTGGCTTCTGCTGAATATAAAGCTATACCCTCATTAAAGTGCCTCCACCCACCACCCCCAACTATTGCTCCATTTGTATCACTGAAGAAGAGTACAACAAATAATCTCCTAGCTTTGGCAGAGAAATAGCTTTGCTTTGAGACAGACAACAGTAGCATTTCTTGCACACTGCTAGGGTGGGATTTCCAGAGCAGAGGAAAGACACCATGCACACACACTTGTCTCATCATTCTTGTACGGGAAAGTGAACTATGTGACTTCGACCAGTAAGTTTTAGGGCACCAGGTTATAGGAAAATATCTCCCAAAGTATAGCAGCATAGAAAGACTATATAAGTACTGACCCCATACGCTTACCTTCTGCTGCGCCGAGCAGAAACAGCGCGAGTATCCAAACTCCAAGCATCTAGAACAGTAGAAAAAGAAGCAGCTAGGATTTGCTGACCCGCTTGATCTGCAAGTGCACTTAGCTTTCTGGTGCTGAATCTTCTCAGGGTGAAAAGAGTGCTGTGTCTATCTTCTCTGCAACATGTATCTATCACTGCTGTGTATGTGAGACAGCTTTATGTTTGCTTGCTGCACTAGAGATTGTGGGGCTCTTAAATCTATTAAAGTATAGCTTAGATTCAGAGTGGGTTTTGTCGTGTTGAGGCTACGCTTTTAATTGGATGTATAGTAAAGCTAGCATAAGGACAACTATGTGAGCTGTCATTCCCCTTTATACTGCTCTATCTTGGGAAGCCATGTGCCTGATCAGGTAAAAGAAAAACCCCAAAACCTGAACTACTTACAATGCAGATTTGAGTCTCCATGCACTAATGTGGAAACTTTGCATGTACTTTTTATAGTCTGCTTTATCCTTGGAAATGTTCCCAGAAAGATAAAGAACATTTATTTCAGATTATAGCTAAGCTGGAAAACAACATTAATGGTTGGCTTCTCTGAAAACTCCAAAATCCATGGACATAGATTTGTTGAATTGATGTGCTGGAGCCCAGAATAGGATTGGAGCTCCAGAGGTAGAATAATTCCCAGGCAGCAACACATCTGGAATGGGACATTAAAGATAATTTTGTGGATCTGTGTAGTAGTGCATTTAGGAGCTTGTCTTGGCTGGGAAGGCTTTTGATTTTTGTGTTGTGTAGTTGGGATGTAGGAAGTCTGGGGAGTTAGTAGGGAGCCACAGTGTCTTTAAGTCCCCTCCTTTGCCCTGCATGAAGTGACTCTGGATGTAGAATGTTCCTGTGCTTCTGGGTCTTCTGTGCCTATTTCCTGACATCAGCTCAATTTGGTGAAGCCATATCCTTTTAGGAAAACTTTTTAGTGGGCCTGGTAAGTCTGAATAGCAATGTTACAGCGCTCAGTAGGTTGTTCTACTAGAGACATCAACTAAAACATGGAAAAAAGCCTCTGCAAATGAACAAGACTAGGTCTGGGAACATCTTGGTCCTGTTCATTTCCAGGATAAGGCTTTAAGTGAACTTGAGAAGAGATGAGACCTCAGCTAAGTCTTTGCCTAGACAGCTTTGTCAGCTTGGCTATGCTTTTGGGCTACAGCTGCATATCTTTGCAGAGCTAATGTTCTCTAATCTTCCACCTCTGGGAACGACCAAGTGGATACCAGCTGTGTGTGTAGGCATTACACTGCTTTCATCCATGCTAGTGGGGTATTTCTTTAGGGGTGAAGTTTTAATTTTTCTAAAATATCAGCTTTGGTACTAATTTGAAGTAGCATTTTAGTTTGTAAATATGTTCAAATTAGTGGTACAGGAGAACCACGATGTGTCCTAGTACACTGGTAAGCTTTAACACTTGCTCAAAATGGAGGGGAAACAGTCTTTCCCATTTAATTTAAAAGCTGGTGGAAAAGATTTGAGTTAAGATTTTGTCATAGTTAGTCTGCAGCTCTTATTCAACACAGTAATGACAGAGGGCAAACTGAATAACTAGACAATTCCTCAGGCTGTGGTCAGATGGGTTTCAGGTGCTTGCTTCCCCTTCGGGAAGAAGGGATAGGGCTGGGATCAAGTCATGCATTCAGTATGAATATGCTGCTCTCTGTGCCTGGAGGAGCCATTCTGGTCCTTGCGGCCTTGCCATCAGGGGCTGTTGGAAGAAAGACAGCTTTGGAGAAAGAAAGTGATAAATAAGCACCCAGCTATGTTTCTGAAGTCCTGAAGAAACTGTAGTCTCAAATAGGAAGCAGATGAAGGAGAGGACTGGATTTCTGGTGCTGCAGGACACTGTGGCTCTCTCCTGGGACATGACATGGTGCTTCCCAGCATTGTTCACGCTTCCCTGGCCACCTGTCAAGTCCTGAGGGACTTGCAGTACTTGGGACTGCAGATCTCTCTTGGCTGAAGCTCAGACTCGTTTAATTATGCTTCTAATTTCGTACAGGCTTGGTTAGTGTTTACTCAAGGATACAACACTGATGGTGGCTCTTGTTTAAAAAACTATTTCATTCAGATGCCTATACTCATTATAAATGCATTCTTAATATTGTATTTCTACTCCTATTTCTTAGAAGCTTATCTGCCCAAGTGCTTTCACGTCATTTATCAAACATGGGGAAATAAATTATTAACTCTTTCTTCCTACTCATTAACTTAGAGTTTGGTTTTTCACACTTAGGAAAATACTCACAGCTTTGGTCTCCTAAAGCTCCAGGTGGCTCTCTCATGCCATGCTTTGCAGAGCAGTAGTGTTCATTTTAGTGTGAAATAGTCAACCCCAGGTTTTGCAAAGCCTGGAGTTATTCAGAGTTTCTCTCCAGGTTTGTCAGTGGTGACAGCAAAGAAATTCAACAGTAGCCATGTCCTGTGATCCAGCTGGTTAGTTTCTCCCAAAGCAAAGAACACTTGAGGTTTTCCTTCAGCTGTTGCTTCTGTGAATGTGCAATGTTCAAAGGGCTGCTCTGACCTACTGAAGAAATATCCTGGTCTTGTTCTGTTCCTGTCTCATCTCAGAGTGTCTTCTGAGGACAGTGCTCTTTGGTGGGGCTGGGAAGTTTTGAGCAAGTGTAGGCTGCAGAATGGAGATGTTTGGGACCATTCCTAGCCAGAGAGATGTGCTGAGGTAATGTGCTGGCTTGAGAGTATCTGGTAGACAGAAAATCTATCAAACTATCAATGTGGTCAGAAACAGTTCCTACCTTGAGGCACTGGTAGAGTAAGATTATGCAGCGTTACAAATGGATTTTAGCACATATGATTTCCAGTTGTTTCCATACTTACAAGCACAATAAACTTGATTCAAACATGAACAAGTGAAACATAGACCAGTGTGTTTGCAAAGAACTGAAAAAAATAAAGGAAGCAACAGGCAGTTTGATTTTTTTTTTTTTTTTATTAGACCTGTGTACCAACACTCCCATGCACAGGACTGATGATTTGCTCAGCTGCCCTGTGCAGAACAGTTGTACTCGGTGACCTCTAGCAAGGTGTAAGTAACTGGGGAACTCCATATGTCACAGTTCCACGGCTGCACAAAGTTGATCTGGGAAGAAAAGTACTTGAATCAAGATTTAATTTTCTATTTTCCCCCAAAGAAAAATAAAAGGTTGTCAGCTGTCACCCTGAGGGTTGTTAGTTCGATTTATAATCCCACCTAAGCTCTCCCAAAAGCCTGCTCTGCAGAATACTAGCACATGCATATTAACAGTAACAAGGTGAATTTCTTTCTTTTGGGGACTAGCTGTAAAATCTGGGGTTTAATATATGAGTAAAATGAATCTCTAGATTCACAAATATAGATCTCCAGATAAAAAGTCAGGAAGTTATCTTAACAAAGCTCCCTTTATTTAGGCCAGATGCTTATTAGATTGCCCCAGTCAAAGCTTTGCAGCTTTTTTTTAGGAGCTCATGCTGAAAAGGATTTCATCAGCTTCTCTAAATAATCCATGCCAATGCCAAACTATAAGAAACTTTTTTTTCCTGGTATCTAACCAATATTTCTTCTATTGCAAAATACATCAATTAAGCCTTACCTAAACCAAATGGATTTGTGAAACTGTTGGCTGTGACCCTTCACAGATAGATTAAGCATATGTTTTTATGCTCCTCTCCAGGTTTTTCTTTATTGAGAAACACATTTCCTTCAGCTGCTCTACACGGGTCAAGTTTTCTAAATCTCTTTGCTGTTTTTCCACACTTCAGTCTATGTGGATTGTTCGTGAAGTGTATTCTCCAAACTTGAAAATGATCCTGCTTCTGGTTATAATCTTACCCTAGTTATTCAAGTTAGAACTATTAGTCCCTGGATCTTCTGTACAACGCACCTGGGAATGAGCTTTGCTTTATCTTGGTTCGTAATTGTTTTGCTGTGGCAAAGAGTATACATTCCAAATTACTCACTGCTGTATTCCTTTCCAAACAGTTATTCCCTGGTTTCTATTTGAACATTTGATTTTCTGTTTGAAGTGTAATATCTTGTCATTACTGAAATTCACATTGTGGGTTGCAAACCATGTGTCCAATTTATTAAGGCCATTTTCCAAGACTGTTCCCCAGGGTTTTTGCACTCCTCTCCCTTTCCTCCCTATAAAAGGGATACACTTACCTTTGTCCATCTTCTCCGTGAATTATATCAACAGTTTCTGCCCCCAATCTTGCCCAGAGCAGAGTCAATATTGTTTTATTCCAGAGAAATTCAATTTTTTTAGTATTTTTGGGGTTAATTTCGACATCAAGGTATTTTGTATAAACTTGGTCTTGAGAGAGGTCTCCACTGCAGAGAGAATGAAGACAACAATGACAATTTTAAGTTTAGAGAATGCTGAACTAAACCACATTCTCCACAAGATTTGGGGTTTCTCCTTTCTTACAACAGAAACTTGTACTTTAGCTGTTCTGTAACAGCACAGGGTGCTGGACGAGGACTCTGGGGTTATGCTCTGAACAGGGAGAGGGTGAAAATCAATACCAAAACCCTTAAATGCACATGTGGAGACCACCAGGAGATAAGGGTGAGGCTGGGGCTTCCTCAAGCACTCAAACCTGCTGAGTTCCACAGGTATCACTGCAGGGAGAGCTCCTGGCGAGATTTTCAGGGAGGATTTTATAGATGAGCTGGGAATTTCTCTGGGGCTTTGGTCTGCACATGCATAGAGGATGGTGGGAGAACACATGGAAGCGCTTGTTTCAGAGCAGGTACTGAAGATGATGGGAGCTGCTATTTTGGTGGTCAGCGTGAGATGACATGAGCTGTGAATGAAGATCACTGGCCAGACCATATAAATGTGCCATTTAGGTAGTAGTGATGGCTTTTAATATATCCTAGTGAGGAAGGAAGTACCCACTTTGCAAACTTGCTAAGTTCAGGCACAGGATTGCCTTGCTTGAGATCATGCAGGGAGTCACTGGCAGAGCAGAGTCCTGCCAGCACCTGGAGTGAGGCTGCTGGCACATGTGATGCCACGTTAGCATGGGAACAGTACTGCTAAAGCACGTATGTAATAGGTGAACACTCTATGAATTATGTGCATTCCAGAGATGTACATTTATTTATTTATAAACACAACTCAGAGAAACAAATCGCTTCTGTCAAACTGTATTCCTAATTTGTTGTAAAGTTACATAATCCATGGAAAGGAACTGACTTCCATTTCCTTTTTGCAACCATCCAACTGCCCTCCTATCTATGAGATAACTTTTTTTTCATATCTGAGGTTAAGTAGAACATCTGCAACACAATGAAAGTTTGCACTGCTTAAAGATGTGGAAAATGTATAGATTAAGGTTAGCAGCATTAAATGCTATAAGGAAAGATTAATTTATCTTACCTGGCAATTTCATATTCTTTTCTGTTCCCCTCTGTGTCATGGAAAATTAGGTTTATGTCCCCCCTCATTTTTTTTACACCAGATAGTTTGATAATTATTTTTCTTCTCCAAGCTGCATAAAGAAAAGGAAAATAAAACTAGATTGTAATAAATATGAGAGATCTAAAAATGCTACTATGCTAGAAAGCTCTTTTTTTCTTAACTGGAATTAATTTGTGTTAGCAAATGAAAGACTCAGTGAGCTTGAATTTTGCTAACTAATGTAGTAATTTTGTCAGATATATTAACACTTGTTTATAAAAGCAACAGAAGTGCCTGGCTGTAAATCACGTGAAGGCAGTCACTTTCCAAACATATGAGCAAGTGTAACAAACCTCCTCCACTTACTAGTGAAAGGTGGGTCTGCTGCTGTATTTAAAAAATACTTTTGGTTTACCCTCTTCAATTTTGCTGGGAATCTGTCAGCGTAGTGCCCCATCACTGGACATCCCTCCTGGGGACATGGGAAGCACTTTCCCTAGGGAAAATAAGCACATCAGTTAGCAAGAAGTAGTTTTTTCATCCTACCTCTGACAAAACTAAGGCTAAAGATGCTATTCTGATCTTGCTCAGCTGTGGCAGTGCTGTATGTTGTCATATCTTACCACCAAAACCTGATACACTTGTTTCAGATAACGGCTTCTGCACCCATGCACACCAAGTGGGTATGGAATGAAGAGGTTTAATACCTGTGTGGATGATGGCCTGAAACTCCCTAGTTGAAATATTTTTCAGCTAGAGTCTAGGACAAAATTTAAGCCAATTTCACCCTCCCAATGGAAGGAAATGTGTCTGAGTCCTTTGCAACACAATATGGAGGGGAAAAAAAGGAACATCAGTCGTAAGTGCATTTATTTAGGAGCTCTAGTCAGTGTCCAGTGTAAATTAGAGAAGAGTCAATGATTTTTGGAGGCTCCTAATATTTCTTCTTTCAGCCAGGAATTAATAGGGTAGATGCATCTAACTATGTGCTCTTTGCATAAAGGTTTAGAGTAAGAATTTTATGGGGTTTAATTTTTTTTCCTGTTTGGGGATATTATCTGTGCTTTAGGATTCATTTTCCAGACTGGAATAGTTGATGGAGCCACTGTGTCTCACTGCATGCTTCCTCCAACCAAACCGCACCATGAGAGCACAACCACCAGCACCCAAATGCTCTGTGCACATAGATGGACCCATCATGAGTGCAGACACCTGGATTATTTTCTTTACAACTCCCCCGTTCCTGGGCTGATATACTTACTGACTCAAAGGATTTGTATGTGTCACAAGGATATCCAAGGAATCCGGTGGGATGAAGGATACTTGTAAAATAAAACTCATGGCTGCGTGAGTGATGACACCCCCCAATGACTGTAACATCTGTTAGAACAAAATTTATGAGTATCTGTGAAATAACCTTCTGGTCTCCTGTACAAGAGTTGCATTTGCCTCACCATGGAAACAGCTGAGGCACAGAGCAGAACAGCAGCGTGGTCTTGTAATCACTTTTTGTCTGAATTTACACATTGCTAGTTGCAGTAGAAGTTACTGTTCTGCCTGTGTTTTATCTGGAAAACTGAGTGCCAGTAACCCAAGATTTCAAGTGAGATGCATTAGGGGTGCTATGGCATAATAGTCCTTTTTAAGAAGACATATATATGACATGCCACAGTAAGAGGTTAATTAGAGTTTTAAAAGGCTTAATAGAGCAAGGAGACTCTGCCAGCCTTCTGCCAACCTCTCCAAAGCCTGTGAAGAGAGAGAACTCTCAGGTGGAGAGGTGAGGCATGCACAGTCCCTGGAAATACTGAGTTCTTTCACCTAATTCATGCCAGGTGCTCTTTGCAGCATCTGCAAGAAACCAAACATGGTGGTGTCACACCATAGGTTTGGTCTTGTCACTGGCCCATCTCAGACTGGAAAACCTCCTGCTGAGGTTGCTGGATTGTTGAACTTGCTGGCTCCCTGTTCCCTGCCTTTTTGTGTTCTGCAAAAAGGTCCAGTTTCAAATTACAGAAGAAAAGCTTAGGCCTGCATTATACCTCCTATCCTCACAGTGTTCCCTGGGAGCCCTGTTGTGATCCAGCCTTCATTGTTTCTCATTTTCTTCTCTAATTTATGAGTAAATAGTCAAAAATTTTGTTTTGCTGTTTTCTCCCCAAAAGTTACTATTAGAGTTAATATTTCAGGATTGAATGAAAATAAAGTACTATACATGTTGGGAATGTACGTTTACCTGCAATCACAACTTCAAATTCACTTTGTTTCACCTCTGGAATTAACTCAGTGCATCCAGGCATCACAGTTCCTCCATTTGGGTAAAAGTCCAGGTGACCAGTGGTGTTGTACATTCCAAACCCTGAGATACACATGTGATGATGTCAGTGTCTTGGTGACATGCCCATCCCTACAGTTATTTACTTGCACATGGAGACTTACCTGCGACAGGAAAGTGAGCAGCATTACTGTGAATAACATCAACAAAGTTTGCATCTGAAGGATCCAGTCTCACCTCAGGAGGAGTACCTTCAAAATAGGGCCCAGCAGGGTCTAAGCCTAAAAGAACCCCACATTTGTTGGTTGAGGGAGGGAAGGAGTGTTGCATAAGTTAATACGCTTTTTGCCAGCATACAGTATTAGTATTGCATGAGGCAAGTTGAATAATGATGATGTGAATTCCAAGCTAAACTGGAAAAAAAGAAGCGTACTAATACAGTTTGGTGAACCTTCCTACAAACATTCCAACAGAAGTAAAGTATTTTTCAGTAGACTATATAATGGCATCATATTACTGTGAAGGAGGCATTTTATTACCTATGAGCTCACTACTGGCTTGTAAAGCTTTATGAGTAGTAAAAACTAAGGATTCTTGGTATGTTGCTTTGTCTTTGTGTGGGGCTGGATGTAACCCCATGAACGATGGTAATGTTGCAAACATAGTTAATATGCTTGTCCTTCAACTAAAGAGTTTTTAACCCAGCTAGAGAAAGAAGATATAGTAATTACCCTTGTTTATGAGAAGCATAAAGTTTGCCTGCTCTCACACAAGTTCTCCCCAGCACTGCCAATAATTTAATTCCAGTCTACAGACCAGTGTGTTGCAAGTTTCTTGCCTTTAGAAATGTGCTACGTTAGCTCCACACCTTGGTGAACAGCCTACCTGTTATCCGCCTGATGCCTTGGATCCTTCTTCCAGCCTCTCCTGCAGTATGTGCTCCCAGACTGTGGCCGATTAAATGGATTTTGGAAGGGGAGTATCTCAACATTTTCTGATCATTAAGGTGGTGGTGATGGGAGACAAGAACAGAGGCTTTAAATAGCAAGCAAAGAGGGTGTCCTACATTACGCGCCTTTGAGAACATCTAAACTGATTTCCTGCATAGTAAACAGGGTGTGAGATCCTTCAGTTAATTATTGTTTAAATTACACTAAGACATGATAGAGAATGATCCAATCTAGAATTTTAAATGCCTAGTGATGATGGATTTACTGTTGCATTGCTGGCATATGGTTACTGTATTTAGTTACCATTGGTGACAAATACGACAGAAATCTTATTTTTTCTTTATTTACTCTGTTGTGAAGCCCTAATTTACCATGCCTATCCATATGTCTGCTTAGAATATGTGATCACATCACTCAATAATATTTTCACAAGCTTAGGTGGGGTGACATTCTCTTCTTTGCCAAGTGTCACCTGTACAAGACTGACACTGCTGAGATACTACATGTGTTGAAAGTGGAAACAGAGATTAATTAGTGTGTTGGCTGCACACATGGGTCACATTTCATCCAGGCATTTGCTGGGTTTTGTAGTGACCAAGACAACATGGATTGTTTTCTAATTGCTTGAGGTTTTTACACTAAGTTTGGTTTTGTTTTGTCATGTCTATACCAAGATAAAAAAAAAAAAAAAGTAGTATTGGTCTGTCTATGTTTATTGTTAGACAGCAGTTTCCTCTGAATACATTTTACTGCAGCACTACCATTTACAATGCAGCTTAACTTTTCCTCAAGTCACACTCCAGAATTTTATAAATTGGGGAAAAGTAAGTCTAAGGATCATTTATGCATTTTTGTAATGGAAGAACGAGAGGTCTAGACTGCAAATGGTGCAGTAATAGAGGTATCAAATGAGAAATTGAACCCATCTCCAAGTCACCTGGGATTTGTACACAAAGAAGGAAGATACAAAAGCAAACATGTGGGGCTAGATATGAGTTTCCTAGGTAGAAACAGCAGATTGCACCCCAGCAGATTCTGGGGAAGTGCTCTTTGATACTCAGCTGCTCACAAAGTTGGCACTTTGCCCTATGGGCTCTGAACACTCTTTTGCAGCAATTTAAGATGAACACCTTCTGACCAGGGTCAAGTCTGCAGCCAGGCAGGGTTCTGATTTTCAGCAGTTGAAAGTACTCATGAGTCTTTCTGAAGTCAGCAGGAAATGCTGATGCTCTTAAACTTTTCAACTGTGCAGTTCTGCACTGTATGTATAAATGTGAACACTTGGCTTCAGGAACATGAAATTCACAACTAGAAGGTAACTGGACAGTTTATCAGCAAATATGGCATTACCAAGTGGGCCAGCTCCTGCTCGTATCAGTGATGCTAAGCTGAGGTACTAATTTGCTTCTAGCACACACACACATAATGCTGGCAAAGCTCCTGTAAGCACTGAACTCGCAGAGCTTGCCTCATTGCCATTGAATGCCTTCTTGCCATCATATGGAAATGTTGCCACCTACTGGCCTTTAATTAATTAGCACTTCTTTTCAACCACATTAGCTTAATTTGCGTCTTTTGTAGCTGTGAGAAGTCCTTACAAAGTCGATAATTAGTATAATTAGCTGGATCTCAGCTACATGCATTGTAGAGCTCTTCCTGAAGCACTGGCTGCCTGTACTAGACAAAGTTCAAATTCAAAGCAGCAGCAACATAACCCCACTACATCCACTTAAGAATTGTAAGTGGTAAAGCTGCGTCCTTTACCTGTAAAGTCATTAGGAAATAAGCAACCTCAGCCCCAATCACACGCAGGTTGTTCACTGCACTGACGTAGGTGCCTTTTGCCCCTTCTTTCCAATCCACAGCAATGCATTTCATATTTTCCACTTCCAGTAACAGCTGATGTGGGAACACATAGAGCAAAGTATTTAAGGAAACAAAATAACAAACAGAGGTTCAGTTTAAATCAAACTAAACGTTAAAAGTTAATATAATGATGGAGTGGCTCATTCTTTACTAAACAGGGCTCTTCGCTGTAGCCCGTACCTCACTGAAACACACATTTTCTTATAAAACAGGATATAACAAACCATTCATCCTAAAAAATATCAATTGTGAAAGACCTTAATAAAAAAATTTTACTTTATAAGCCATTTGTATACATATTTGAAATAATTTGGAAACGCCACACAACTGCATAGTAGTTTCTATGTGCAGTATGCGGCTTTCTTTGAGGGATGTTGGTATTTTAACTGGATAACATAGGAAGCAGACCTATTTACTAAGTGCCTTTAAAACCAAGCAAGTCACATCAGACTAGAAAGGTTTGAAGTAGAGTAGAAAGTTTCTATTTCAGCAAAGAAAGCTAATGCATTGGTTGTTTTGGTACTGGTCACAGTCTTGCAGCAATCAGTGATTTTTCCACTGCAGTCGTAGCTTTCTGTGACTGAGGCTCACTTAAAGTTTGAGAAAGAACAAGGAGTGGAAACAAAAATCAATCCATGATAAACAGCTGAAGGTGAATGACAAGGAAAACAGAAGCTTGAAGGGATAGTGCATTGAATCCTGGAATCCCTCCTCTTCTGTAGGCACCGTAAGTTTGTGGTGTGGAGAGGCAGGTAGAATTGCTGTTTCTTTTCAGCTGAATAAATTGGGAATTCTATATTTTAGATTGGAAGTTTTCATAGATTTATGAATGAAAATAATGCTGCAGATCTGTGACTTATTATTCCATATCTGTGACTTGGTATTCAGTGGTGGTCTTTTTCTAGCTTATCTTGTTTTCCCTGCCAGCATGAAAGAAGCAGAAACTAGAGCAGATTTTCCTGTCTGTCAGAGCCAAGGCTGCCAGTGACACAGTCCACTCAGCTGGTTTTGTGGTAGCTTCCACATTTCATAGCTTTTTGGTTTTGGAGGTTTTTTTAGGAACTGAATAGTGGTGAACTAGAATAGCATTTGTAGACTGAAACTTGAGCTTTACAACTCAGGAAGGCCTTTTGGCTGAAGGATGGTTCAATTGCTCCTAATGAGAGAAGCAGTGAATTGGTGCATCTAATCTGATATTCTGACACTGGTCTGGAGGCTGGAGACATCTGCTTTCAGTTTATTGCTTTGATCTGATCCTTAGGGTTTGAGGATAGAAAATCTCTAGAGAAGCATTATGTCAGAGATGACCAAGAAGCCTTGACTATGCTGCATCTTCCAGAGCGGGAACATTTTGGCTTTTGTGAAATTTACTTCTTGGTTAGTATCTGCCACCACCTAATGAAATGCAAACTGGAAGGTTAATGTTTGCACCTAAAGGATATCGACAGATTGTAGTTACAACTGCTGATGGAAATCAGAGGATAGTCTCTCATACCAAGCACATTTCTACCACCCAGCCTTTTTTTCCAGTGCTGCCAAATCCATGAATGATGAAGGAGGTTTTCCTATGCGAGGAAAAATGTGACTTTTGTATGGTTGAGGAGTTTATTGCTGATATCACCTGTGTGTAAGAAGAAAAACAAACAAAAAATCATCTCTTATCTATACATACTTTCAAACATTAAGAAAGTCAGCTAGGTCATCCCCTTTGTAGGACTCAAGGGACTACTTTGAATGTACAAGGTCTGTGATGTTTGGAGCTCAGGGAACCCTGTATCTCACCTTTCTTGGTTCTACTACAGTTTCCAAAGAAATTGTGTCCATGTGGTTTCTGCTGCTCCTATCAATTTTGCTTAGTGCAGGAAGAATCTGCTTATATGGAATATGAAGCAGCATAGAAGGGCCACAGTGTTGCACAGGGCCTGTTGGCCTGATGCAGATGAATTCCCCTAGAGAGCTGATCACCAGCTCCACATCTCCAGGTTCAGCTTGCCCTTTTAGTGACCTCACCTTTGGCTTCAATGTTCTGCTCTGCATCTAAGCAACAGCTTTTATTTTTTTCTGGATAAGTGATGTTTATATGCCTGTTTTTGTCATTAGCTACTCCAGCAAGGCTGAAAGAATCTCATGCATGAACTGCTGGTGAAGCTCATCTTCACACCTTGCTGCAAGCTGCTTACTATATTTTCCTTTTTCTCGTAGAATGGTATCTGACAGTCTGTGTTGTTTTCAGACTCATACAGGGTCTGTGATGTGAGCTCAGGGAGTTTGGGTGTGGAAGGGCTGTGTCCTAGGTCATAGATACATTTTAGTGGCTGGGAAGTAGTGCAAGGTGTATTTTGACTATTTTGTCAACAACAGAATCGCTGAGTAACCTGGTGCTGAGTGTATTTTGTGTGCTCACATGTCCCTGGTCTGCAGATCATTAAAGTTTGTTACAGGTATAACTTCTCATTCTTAGAAGGCCTGAGTTGGATTCTCAGCACGGCAACTAGGACTGCTGTAAGCAATGTCTGCAATGGCAGTGATGGCATCATAGTGCATGCCCATGGAATCCAAAATATCCCTGTACAGCTCAGGGGACACTGGGTTTGGGAGCCTGATTTAGAGTCTTCATAAGCACTTGCTGAAGTGACGTGGTCCCACCTCCTGCTCTTACAGGTTTCTCCACATTGCTCTGCTCAGTATTTCAGAGAATTAAGCAACCTGAGTAGTTCTGTCTTACTTTGAGAATGCAGAGAGACAGGTAAGAATGTAAAAACACTCAGATATCAAGGTGGAATCTGGGTTTGGAAATTGCATGAAATCAGTCTTCCTCAGGCTTTTATTTTTAAAAGTCACAGTATCTTCCTAGTCTAGCTTCCCTGTAAGACAGCAATATTTGTTCTCATATCTGAATTCTCAGAAGGCAGCTTATTTGAATGAGCCTTCAATTAATGACCTAAATGCATGCAAAAGGTAGCCTGTCACAACCCATATCCTTGTGCAGAAAAATGCCAGGAAAGTTGTTGTGTGCTACAGTTAATTCACAACGTATTTTATCATGCTTTACCCCAAAGTACACTCATTACTGTACCTTCAAACTATCTTCTTATTCTGATTTGTTTGCCTATGACTGATGTTGACTTTTTGACAAGTTAACAAACATTTGTAGGTTTAGTCAGTTCTTTGATGTTAAAAATAAACATCACCTCTGAGTTATTTCCTGTTTCTCTGGTGTAGAGAGAGAAGGTGATGTTCATATGTTCTGGAGAGTCAGGCAAACCTGTCAGAAGTCTCCCTGGTACCCCTGACCAGGGTGGGTCATCGGTAAAACAGCCAAGCCTGTCGTAACAAACTTCTTTACCTAGAGGAGAAGAAACAGCTCGTTTATATGTCAGGCTCTCTTATGCTTGATGTCTTTGAGACTACAAGAGCCTGAAAAACAGAGAACTGAGGATTTCATTTTCTGATTTATTTTGACACTGAGATTCATTCTTGTTTCCTTTATGGATATTGCCTGAAGCAGGTAACACAAGGGGAGGTAAATAATTTAAGGATAAACCAAGTGAAGACTCAGACACTGTTTTGACACCATTTCCTAGGCTTGTAAGGGATTCATTCAATTTCTTAAAAAAAAAAAAAAAGTCTTTTAAGAAGTGCTTGTTAGAATTGCTCCTGCAGGCTTCCTACTCTGAAGCATTGTGTCTGTGCTTGTAGGAATGAAGGATATCTATGCAGTAACCTTGTACTGTGAATGAAATAATCATATCTTTCAATATAGCAGCTTCTTCTAGATCAAATGGTTTCTTGCTCACTTAAGCTCAACTTGTATGTTTTAGCACTGTCTGTTGTGCTAAGCACCCTGTTGCTGAGGGTTTCTTTGTATACAGCAGTCATGTAAAGACAGCTTGGGCCCTATCTTGGTAGAAGTGGGACACATGGTTCTGAACTTCTCTGAGAATTTTCAACACAGTTACTTCTCCTGTATTCTTGATAATAAAATTTAAGTGGAGCAGAACCTTTTAGCTTTAGTTCTATGCACAGTAATAGACATTGTCATATAATGACCTGCACATTGTACTATAAATTCAATGCAAAGGAACACACCAGCCATCATCTTCTACATATTATTTAATCTCAGTTCACCTCCTAGTGGTAGCTTTTATAGATGCAGTGTCTCACCTGCTACTGTGCCAAGGAGATAAAATGCAATAATCCATGTTCCAACCACCTAAAGCAAATTGAAGACACAGGATAAGCATTTTGAGTGATTTGTCCTTTTAAAAAGAATATAATGCAAAGAGAAATGCAGCCCTACACCTGAAGAAAAATAACCTCATACACCAGTCAGTACACACTGGGGACCCATCAGCCAGAAGGCAGCTTTGCAGAGAGAGACCTGAGGGTCCAGGTGGACACAAACTGACCATAAGCCAGCAACGTGCCCTTGCAGCAAAAGCAGCCAGAAGCATCCTGACACTGCAGTATGAGTGTTTGCCAGCAGGATGAGTAAGGTGATCCTTCCCCTGCACTCAGTTTTGCTGTTCACTGGATCTCTTGCCCGCCCAGCCAATACTGCATGCAGGTTGCTGAGGGAGTGAATCAGATCATGAGGTCCTGATTTTTGCCAGCTCTGAGGAGTTATTTGATAGGTGTGATAGAACAAAGACACTGACACCTGTAACTTGGTAAAGTCTGCAGCCTTGACATCTTGGGCTCCTTACTACAAGAAAGATATTGATGTGCTGGAGTGTGTCCAAAGAAGGGCAATGAAGCTGGTGAAGGGTCTAGAGAATAAGTCTAATAGGGTGTGGCTGAGGGAACAGAGGTTGTTCAGCCTGGAGAAAAAGAGGATCAGGGGAGACTTTCTCTCAGGAGACAACTGCCTGAAAGGAGGTTGTAGAGAGGTGGGGGTCAATCTTTTCTCTTAAGTAACAAGCAATAGGACAAGAGGAAATGACCTCAAATTGTGCCAGGGGAGGATTATACTGGATATTAGGAAAAATTTCGTTACTGAAAGGGTTGTCAGGTAAGAGTTGCTCAGAAAGTAGTTGAGTCACCATCCCTGGAGGGATTTAAAAGATGCATAGATGTGGCACTTAGGGACATGGTTTAGTGGTGGATTTGGCAGCGTTGGGTTAATGGTTGAACTTGGTGATCTTAAAGGTCTTTTCCAACTTAAATGATTCTATGATTCTACCTTCGGGCTGTTTGTACTGCTTTTACCCAGGGCTCTTTGCATTTATTATGTACCTTCATATCCCTGACTTTATTGAGATTCCTATCTCCTACACTTTCCTTACTTGGCTTTCCCATGGTGGGGGTTCCATGTATTTCACCATTCTCCTCCTCTCTCATTTGCCTCATTCACTGCTCACAGTTTTCTCTTCTTCTAGGTGTTTCTCATGGGACCCATCTCCCATTTTCAACATACTGCATTTCTTGTAAAGCTAAAATGTTGAGCTGGCCATTGAGATAGCTCATTATAAGTAATTAAGAAAAAATGTTAAATTTAGTAGTTATAATCTTGCTATGTGGGAAAGTGTCTCCAAGGGAGATTTGGCAATGTGAGAAAGCTAGAAAACCAATGCTCCAAAGGTCATTGACACCACCAAATGCTCTCAGAAACAAACAAGAAACAGTTGGGTATTTCACAGAATTTGTCCTTGAAGCTTGTGTGTCAAATGCCAAAAAGGAAGCATATGTGACCCACCTATGTGCTTTTTTTTTGGTGGAAGTTGGATTACTTGGCTGTAATCACGTGGTTTCATAACCAAGCTAAATGGGATGGGTCAGAGTCCAGTGAATGTGTCTCTGAGCACTCTCTAATCAACCCTGAAGTTCTTGTGTGGTAATAGCTCATTGTTTATGGGGTAGGGCAGAGGAGCAAGCCTGAATATCTAAGCAGTGAGCTGCATCTGCCAAGTACAGAGCTGAGAGGAATCATGAAAATTCCTTGGAAATGCAATTCTATCCATTGATGTAGTTAACAAAGAATAAAACTAGCGGCTCAAATAGAGTAGAAAGTGGAGAGGAAGTCTGACAGTGAGTAACAGTAGGAGGGAAAAGGATCAGGAGCTATTCTGAGTAGCTGGTGACAGAGAAGTCCTAACTTAGCCAAAAGGAGCACCTCTGTTCAGCTGCAATATCTGTTAAAAGGTACCCAGCATCATGATGAGAACCTGATGATAGTGCTGGAAAATAGAATCATAGAATGGTTTGCATTGGAAGGGACCTCCAAAGGTCATCTAGTTCAACCCCACTACTATAAGCAGGGATGTCTCTACCTAGGTCAGGTTGCTCAGAGCCCCATCGAGCCTGACCTTGAATGTCTCCAGGGATAAGGCCTCCCCCACCTCTCTAGGAAACCTGCTCCAGTGATCTATCGCTCTCATATTAAAGAACTTTTTTCTAATATCCAGCCTAAATGTATCCTTTTCTATCTTAAAACAATTACCCCTTGTCCTGTTGCTACAAACCCTCATGAATAGTTCTTTCCCTGCCTTCCCATAGGCCCCTTTCAGGTTTTGGAAGGTTGCAGTAAGGTCTTGCTGGAGCCTTCTGTTCTCCAGGCTGAACAGACCCAATTCTCTCAGCCTGCCTTCATAGGAGAGGTGTTCCAGCCTTCTAATCATCTTTGTAGCTCTTCTCTGGACATGTTCCAACAGATCCACATCCTTCTTGTGATGGGGGCTCCAAAGCTGGACACAGCTCTCCAAGTGAGATCTCACCAGGGCAGAGTAGAGGGACAGAATCACCTCTCTCCATTTGCTGGCCACTCCTCTTTTGATGCAGATCAGGATGCAATTAGCCTTCTGGGCTGCAGTTGAGGATTGGTGGCTCATGTCCAGCTTTTCACCCACCAGTACCCCTAAGTCTTTTTCCAGAGGGCTGCTCTCTACCATGTCTTTTCCCAGCCTATATTGATACCGCTGGTTGCCGTGGCCCAGGTGCAGGATCCTGCACTTGGCTCTGTTGAACCTCATGAGGTTCACCTGGCCCCACCCCTCCAGCTTGTCCAGGTCCCTCTAGATGGCATCACAGAAGATGTGGCTCCTTAAACAAATTGGAGAGCTTGGTGGGATTTGTTAATATTTAATGGATATGTATAGTCCATCTCAAGAACACTACAGAAGGAAGGACAGTATAATTTCTTTTTAGACCCAAAATCTGAAATGAGCTAATAAGTAATAATTTTAGGAAATGTGGGAGATTGTTGGCAAATAAAAGTGATCAGTACTTTCATTTCAGAGGTTCTTCTTTTGAAGGCAGAAAATAGATATGAATACATAGCTACCTAAGTGATGGAATATTTTTGGAGGAATGTTGAATTTGTTATTAAGACAGGTGTAGTTTGGGTAGGAGAAAATATTTTTGGTAGGTAGGTTTTCTATATTGGTCCATGTTAATGACAAAAATTTCAGAGGTTAAGAAATTATGTCTTTGTAAAAAGAGTTGAGGCAGCATACAATTTGATGGGGGAAAATTCTTTCACTGGGCATTTAAGAGGCTTAGTGCTGAACAAGATGAACTGGAATGACTTGTTTGTGAGTGTGAATTCAGCCTGGCCAGTATTGCTGGCAAGAAGGCTGCTGAATGCTGAGCTCAGCTGTTATACTCAATGGACAGAGGACTTCTGAAAGAAAATAGCACTAGGTATTTCCAAATTGCTGTTGGGACAGAGAGGGGAAAAAAAAAAAAAAAGCAAATATTTGTAGACTAATGTCCTATTGTATAAGACCTCCACTGGAGCAGTGGTTGTCCTTCACAATAGGCCATCAAGTCACATTCTGGACACTATTGCTCAACTTGTGATTCATAGGCCACTAGTGGATGGTTGATGAGATATGAGAAAGTCTGGATAATAACAGTGTGTTTTCAAGTCCCACACACGTACCCACACACCTTCCTCAGGACATGCACGCAAACACGCACACACAGTCTATGCATAAGAAGCAAGTCCAAATATCAGGGGGTTTAATTATCAACATTTTAAATCTAATCTCAATGTAACCAATAATATCTTTTTTAATTTAAAACAAGATATTTGCTAAGAATTTTACTCACCATTCTCTTACCTCCCTTCTTATGTCTTTTCGTGGGGAGCAGTAACAGGATACAAAATGGCCACAGTTTCCTTTAATGAAGATTGGGTAGCTTTACACTGAAAAAAAAAGTAATAGAAAAGAGATTAAAAACCTACAGGCAACTTGTGAAAATGAAAGAAACTGCAAGAATACAAGAGGATGGAAAAGGGGAATATTGGTAACTGGGAATGAATAGCTAGAAGTCACACAAATGTCACAAGGAAAACAACAATGCCAACGTGTAAATTTATGGCCAGTAGAATTAAGACACGACTTAAGAAGGAAAATTTCATGCATAGAAGAATTAAAAAACCAATGGTTTTGGTCCTTTCCTATCTAAAATGGAGCAAAAGGCAATGATGCAGTTGAAAAAAATTTAAAGCTATAAAAAAAATTATTAACAATTTTTGTTCAGTTATTGATTACTAAGAAAATTCCAGAAATGTGGTTAGAAGAAAATGGATATGCTAACAGGTAAAAAAAAAAACCAGGATGAATGATCTAAGGTATTTCAGACCTGTGGAGTTCCAGTCCAATATCAGCCTGAGAGCCTGAGGCAGAATAGTGAAACTCTCCACAGGATACACAGTTATGAAAGTAGGATTGTGAAAATCTGTTGAAAGATTAAGTTAATTGAATTTAGTTACATGACATGACAAACTAACATGACATCCCTATAAGATCAACATTATATGTCTCATGATACTTGGATTTTAGTAAGATCTGCTCTGCTACTTGATATTTGGGTTGAGAAATTGAAATGATACACATGCATTATTACAACAATTAAGTAGATTAAAAATTAAATGCAGGGATTAAGTAGATTAAAAACTGAGTAATTATTTCATCTCACACTATAATGGCAAAGAACTAGAAGGCGTGTCCTGGATTTACCAGTAGAGTTCTTGGTACTGTGCACCACATTATGATCAAGCTGTGATCATGTTTTTTTAGCTGTGGTTTTTGACCCTATAGTTAATCACTGCTCATGATGGATCATCTCTGATTACGGTTTTAGAGGAATCAGCTCCTAGCATTGAGCTGCAGGCCACCTTTCAATACTGGTAATGCTGGACATGAGCTCATGCTGAAAGAATACTATCATCTAGACTAAGGGATTAATAAATTAAAAGTACAGGTCTTGAACATTGGATTATATTTTATTGTTTGGGAAAGTGAATGCTGTCACACTGCATACTCACAGAGTGCAGGTGACCATCTGAGGAAGCAATAACTGCAAAGGCCTTTGAAGTCTTCCAATGTGACTTTTGAAGGAACTGGTTAGTCTTTGTTTCCACATATGCAGTTGAGAGAATAGTATTTTCAGAATACATATTATATTAAACATATAAGGGGGTGTATTATGTAAAGAGTACAGAGGTTCTGTTGGTGCTGCATGCACAGTTGAAGAGGGTTATTGAGAAAATGGAGAAGGCTGAGAGAAAGTCTTCTTGGATCATCCTGATAATGGAAGAGAGGGAATGGAGAACAAGAAGTGAGGAGAGAAGAACGAATACCATCTTTTCTAGGCACAATCCCCTTTCGGTAGCTCAGACGCAGTATTCGTTCAGACTATCAAATACTGGTGTGCATAGCACTGGACAACGTGCTGATGATATGGAGCACTAATTCAGGTAACAGAGTAATTGTCATAATTGATAAAAATCTTAATTTCATCTCCAGCTCCTCCCCATAAATAGCCCATAGCAGGATCCTGATTCCAGGTGAAGGCTCTTTGGCACTGCTTTAATACAAACAAGTGATAATAAGTAAAAGAACATCTTGGCATTATCCTGTCTCCTTCCTGATGGCTCACCAGCTTTTGCATACAGTTAAGTTCCCCATGAGGATACTAATTTTAACTGAATAGCTCTGAAACTCACAGATTTGACATTAGATAAATCTGTTTTGTAGTGGAGTAAAGATGTCCAGAATCTTTTGTAGATTTTCTTCTTGAAACCACTCAATATGAAACAGTAACCAAGGCAAGGCAGGGCTCACATATGTTATCTGGTCTGGTTTTCTGAGTATCTGCTGACCTTTTAAACTGAATGTGAGACACTGAACTAGGGCATTCACCTGAAATAATGACTCAGAGTAGTGATGAACATTCTTTTCTTGAGGCGTTTAGTGCGGGAAGCACTCCAATAAGAGCCTAGTAAGCATGTTAAGTTGTACATATATTTGTGCATTATTGGAGTATGCCATAAGATTTAGACTTTTAAGGTATTTAGGTGAGTTGCCTAGAAACAGTGAACAATGTAAAGAAATTACAAGATAATAGTAAAGAAAACCTATTAACTATCAAATCCTTGACTTCCCACTTCAGGATTTTGTGCAGTGTCTGCTCTGATTTCCTAAATAATAGGGTTCTCACCTTGACCCGACACTTGTATTAGTAAGTTTAAATTTACAGAAACAATTATGATCATTTAATCTGACTACAAGCATTGTAAAAAAAAAACAACAAACATGATTCAGTTTAGGGAGGTGGCTGTGCCAATTATATGCTAACTAGGGAGCTTCATCTGACTTGCAGCCACCATCTGGCCACTTTTCTCTTCAGTAAATTTAGTTGACTCTGAGACCAACGCTTTTCTAAGACCAGCATTTTTCTTTTGCCATTTCTGAAGTGCAGAATAAGCCCTACTGATTATTAGCTCAAGTTTTTCTGCATATGATAGTCTATCAAAATAGATCTTGTTTGCCACATTTGTTAATATAACAGCTCTCTAATTCTTCCCCACTTCCATTCTCCCTTTAAATTTCTAGTGCCCTAATAATGCTTGATTTTGTAGCCTAATTTATCCTCCTTGTTCATTTCAGCTGTTGTGTTTTCATTAATTTTCCCTTTTTAAAAAAAAAAAAAATAATTCCAGATTCCATGTGCAAATACTATCATTTTGTTCTTCCTTTAAAAACATAGGTGTGTATTCAGTTTTAAATTACCTTAGCCCCACTGAATCCACCCTGTTTTCCTAGCAGCACTGCATTATCACAGCCCAGAACTTCTCATGTCCTACTGGGATTTCCTGGAATTGAAAAGGTTTAAGCCCTGTAGCGGCTGCCAGGGAATCCTCAGGATCACTCTGGGTGTTGCTGTTTGCTTCTTGCCTGTTGACTTAGACCATACTGTTCAGCCTGTCTTTTTTAAACCAGGAGTCCTCGCAGTCCTCCAGCCCCAACCAGCAGTTAGTAAGGACACTTGCCCAAAAACCCTACCAAGTTTTCAGCCACTTACCACTGAATGCAGAAGGGGTTGCTGCTTTGCAAGCTCCGTTCAGCCAGCTCCCTGTCAAATCCTGGTTGCTACCGGCTCTTTTCACTTGGAACCAGTCCCACGATGGTGGGTGCGGACCTGCCCACATGGTGTCTAATTATAGGCCTCATGTGGGTGAGTGAGAACCTTTGTAAGAATGATGCCCTTATTGCTGAATATAACAGATGTTGCCTTTTCTTGTCTTGATGTTTCTCGTCAGAACTTTCACCTCTTAAAGTTTTGGTTAAAGTTTAAAGCTTTGGAGAAAAACAAGATGAGGCCCTTTTAGCTCTTAGAGGGGTTATTGTGCGTGACATTCATAACAGTCAACATGAAATGCTTACCTGAATTAGCTGGTTGTCCTAAGATCCTGTTACAGACAATGGGCCAAGTCTCCTCTGTGGGGAAGTTCAGAACAGGGACATAATTTTGCTGCTCTGTGTCACCTGCTGGAAGTCACCAGCTGTCTGTTACCTGTCTGATGTACATGTCCCATGAAGCAAACCCTTGTACATTTTCATCTAATCAAACCTGTTTATAATTTTTACTATTATGATCCACTTAGAGCAGAGAGACCACAGCTTCTTTCATTCAAAATTGTGTCAGAAGGAGAAGGATAGGATGATGATAATCACGTAATTCATCTTTTTCTCTGAAATGGCTTCGTGATTTGTCCATCTGAAGTGCTGGGGCCTGGGCTGTAGGCCCCAAGTTGGAGTTGACCTATGGATGAGTCCCAACCCAGCAGTGTGTCTTGTTCCCCAAGTGGCTTCAGGCCCCAGAGGCAGAACCTGGCCCACCTGCCCCCAGGTGATCATGGTTGGGGTGGTGAGCGAGGCTAGAGCTATATTAACCAAAACCCAACCAGTTCGTGAGCAGATACCAAGAAGCTGATCAGTTGGAAGAGAGTTCCTGTGGAAGAGAGTTCCTGTCGGGGCCAGTGGGAGGAGCTTCCTGCTAGGGCCAGCTTGCTGAGCTCTCTCTCAGTGGTGTGTTCTCCCTTGGCTGATTTGAGATGGTGAAGAGCAAACAGATGAAGAATAAAAGATAAAGATATGTTTCATATTTGAGAAGAGCAAACAGATGATGAAGATATGCTGAGGGGATGTTGCTGAGTTTGGTGTTGGCCTGAGGAAGAAGAGAGCTAGCAGCACACCATCGTGTAAGTCCCAGGTTCTTCCTTGTGCTCTTGAGGTTGTGGGTCACAACTATGTCACAAGATTGTCTTTCAGTTCCTGGGCGAGACCTCTAGTCACTACACTGTTATCTACAGGATGGGGGCTGCCTCAATAACCTGTTCAGGCAACTGTGTAAGAGCAACTGTCATCCTCATGTCAGGAGTGATTCAAGTGCCTCAGGGCAGGAAGCAACTTGGGTTGAATCTACAGTTCAATTAAGAAGCCAATATGTGGTCTTGAGATACGTGCATTGCCTGAGAGAAGATATAATTTCAGAAATAACACCAAAACCATGTTTTTCCATATGCTGAGCTGTACATAACTCAGGCAACCTGCTAGCCATTGTAGAAACCAAGCCAGCGGTGTCTGTCACTCCTTGACACCTACATGAATGTTTGGATCTGGGTCTGGTTCTTTTTGGTAAAGTGGTGCAAACCAGTGCCATATATGATGATAATCACTAGAAAAAAGTCTCAGAGGAATCTGGAGGAAGCAGTGGATCTCATATTTAATTACTGCTTATGCTGAAGACACGTGTAATTTCAGATAAGACAGAACAAATCTAGTCAGTAAGAAATTATCTACAGCTAGTCTATGTTCATTGAAAGCTGGAAATCTGACAGCAGTTATGGGACCTGTATCTCCTCAGAATAATGTAACTCATTAGGTAAGTCTGGGGAGGAATGTGGCTGGGGAGCCACAGAAAAGAGATAAGGAATGTCATGTGCCCCATTTGTCAAAATACTGGCATGTAAGTTAAATGGGGAGTAGCCAGTGACAATGGTGCCTCTATTAGTGGTGAAACATCTTTAGAAATTGCTGAACACCTTTGTGTGAAAATCAGACCCTTTTGAAATGCTTGTTGTTTGTCCTTTTTTTTTTAGGGTACTAGGATTTCTGGATATGCTCAAATATTATGCTATATTTTCCAAAGGATTAGTGCTTTCTGTGTAAGTGCTGAATCAGTGCCACTGAGCCCCCCTCCAGCAACACAGTTATCAATGGAAACAGAAGTACATGCTTGCAAGAATGTCTCTGGGCACAAATGTACACAAATAGCTAAACACTTCTTTTGGCAAGAATATAAGTCTACTAACATCTTTAGCTTGCTTTTTGATCTGCTCTGTATGTCGATAAGTGGAAACCTGATTGATACAGGGGGACCATTTTCAACATAGAGCTTCCCTGTCAATGTATTTCAGAGGGAATGCACAGTGGTGCAGATTAAATTTGTCAGTATGACAAATCCAAATTAATACTGAGAAGAATTTCTAGCCCATGTTATAAGGTGTTGAGGTCTAGCTTCTTTTAGGAATGGTCAGTTTTTCCAGGTCTGGTTTTACATCTTAAGAGAACAGTAGGTTTTTATGGGCAGTAAGAAAAGGCTGACTTTTGCAGTTGGCTCTGACAATACACAAGTGAATACATCCAGGTGGTTTTATAAATGCCAGCTTGAGAATTATCAAGGACATATATGCATTCTGATAGTAGTGGCCTTCACATACATAAAACAAAAGAGGATCAAAACACTCACTGAGAATCACGTTCTCCAAAGGAATCTCAGCAACTGTATTTCAAGTGCAGTAACACATAAATTACCAAGGCTTTCATAGAAAGATAAGTGAATAAAATTGTAAAAGCAACTTTTTTCCCTCTCATTTGAATTTGAGATTGAAGATGGTTAGTTAATTTCTTAGCTTGAACGGAGGTCATCTGGAAGTAGCTTTGTGTACTCCATCCCCTAGAGAACTGCTAATTGTATAGACAAAGGCCACTCACCACCTTAGAGAATCTTACCTTTAGTCTCTGAGTGGCAGAGTCATCAATAAAAGACTTTCATGCTATTTTTATTGTCTAATTTTAATGTGTTCATTCTGGTCAAGTGAACAAATCTTATATTGAATATAGGTAAAACCAATTTGCATTAGTGTATCCTTTCCAGTATTGTACAACAGCAATAAAAGGAACATTTTGGAAATTATAAATATTTATGGCCTTCCATAATACAAGCTGCCTGCTAATTAAATCAGTCAAAGCAAGCAAAGATAATCTTAACTTCTGGTTTTGTGAGCTCGAGACTTGTGGAGTGTAGTATCATTTAAAGGAAATAACAACAGGAGAGAATTTTAGAGCAGATGGTGAAGGCAACCAAAGACAGAGAGGAGTCAGGAGGGACAGCCAGGCTTTCTTTAAAAGTAACAGAATTGAAAGGAAGAGGGTGAAGTCCGTTATTCTGACTGCTCGATCTCCTATTAATGCTAGAATATTACATTTATTTGAAAGAAACAGGTGAAATAAAAAGGAATAACTAAATTTGCCTTGGAGATTGAAAGGCAAATGCAAATCTTCTTGAATGTCTAAATTAATAAAAGAATGTCTCTGACCAGCACAGATGGCTCAGAACAAAGCTAGCCATCTTAGACTCTGGACATCTCCCATTTCCTAGTGTCCCAAGCTTTCCCAGTGTTAAAAAAAAGGAGAAATTATGGGGTGAAAAGAGGACTGACACCAATGCCAGCCCCTATCTTTACCTCTTGCTTATGTTTCCGATGTTGTAAGACACTTGCCCCATCCCAGCGTGGGGTAGCTGGGAGGACAGGTGTGTTTTTCTGCAGCACAGCAACGTAGGCGTGCTCTGTTTGTGCCAGGGTTGGGGATGATGCATGGTCTTTCCGGAAGTTTTTAGATCCTTGATTAGTTAAAGAATAGATTCTTGGCTCTGTTTTATCTTGGAAATATGTCATAAAAATAAATTTGGGCATGCTATCAACTCCTGCTTCCTAGTTATTGGAAACAGAATAACTTAAAGCAGCTCGGAGACTGAAACTACAAACTCCCTGATATGATGTTACTTCAAAAGAGGAACAAGAGAGCCAAAAGTTTTGCAGAGAGCTTGTGTAGATAGATCTGATGATAGATCAATGAGCAATTGTTTATCCTCCCAGTGGCAATTCTCATCCCAGTCTTGGTTTAGGAAGAATGGCTCAAGCAAATGTTGAGAATACACAAAGATTTTAATTTTTGCTTGTGTCCCAGAAGCCTGCCAAACTAAATCATAAGATCCAGGGGCTACAGAGAATACCCTGACCGTGTTAAAGTGTCAGAAAAATCACTTTTTAAAGATTTCTATTTTACCTTCTAAATAACAGACATGCATTGGAGAATTGGAGCCTGCTGTAGGAAAATCAGTAATTTGCACTGGAGGAAGAGAGTGGGAGAACTGTAGGTGAATAATTTCTGTTTCTATATAAAAATATTCAGGAGGAAGTACAAGTGGAGGGAGTGAGGTGGTGCCCCTGCAAGAATGCTAACTGGGAAGACAGACCTGCTCCCAGGCAATGTGATCCTACAGGTGGGTTGGTAACTGGTCTGATGTAACTGAGGGCTGAAAAAAATTAAAAGCAGATCTCAGATCTGCCAAAAGTACCTTCAGGATATGTGTTCTCAAGCATTGAGCTACTGCAATCTCACATTACTGGGGAAACAGAAGCCTGAAAAAAGAAACAAAAACTGGTAAAGAAAATTGTGGGAAAATGTGAAATACAGATTTTCTGGAGAAGAATAAAAAGCTTGATGTATATTTACCTGGAGAAAATTATGGAGCTTCCCATGCAGTTTCTATAAGGAAAGATGCTGGAAAGTGACTGGGCTATAAACTAATACAATCAGAAATGATATTGTCTTATAGGCATTATGAAGGCACTGCAGAGGCTTTCTGTACAAGAGCCTTGTCAAGATTCATCTCTAACAAAGATGTAAGACCAAAAGGACTTGATAGGCTTATTCCTGCAAATTTGTGGTTCATTTACAAGGATTTTATTAATATATTGTAGGATATTAGATTAACATGAAAAAGTCTGAAAACTCACAGATCCACTCTACTGAGAGGATAAAAAGTAGGAGAAGAGACAACCATATAAACTGAACATTGAGGTTTCCACCTATTAGCTCTATTTAATTAATTTTAATCATTCTTATGCTTTTGGTTCTGGGCTCACAAATATTTGTGAGAGACATTTTGGTAAGCTTTGCTTTTTTTGGAAAGAAGAGAGTCTGCTGTGCTTTAGCATAGACTATTTTATTCCAGTTCATGGAGAACTCTGACAAAAATAGTCCTTGTTTTCTCATTACCATACCTGCATATATCATTTTATGACAAACAAAGTTTTTCTTAAAATTATTTTCCTGATGTTACATATAAGGTAAATACAGATGATGTAAGTGTAGCAGAGAGTTAGTATTTTGGATTATTTATTGTTGCTGTTCTCTTCTGTAGAAGATTGAAGACGTTTGTGTCTTTATTTTACCTTACCTCATTGTCAAAAGAGAGTTGTGAGAGAGATAAGGGACTGAAGCTGTGTCTTTCATAATGGATTCATTAGTAATTTACCTTTGGTGTAATTTTTGTAGTGAACAAATGCTTGAGGAAATGGTATTGCAATTCTGAAGTACTCATAATGTTGCAGAATAAATAACGTGAAAGACTGAATGCAAACCATAATATGTCCTTAAAAACCCTGGACAAATGAAGCACACCTGACTGAAAAAAAACAAACAATCTTTCAACATGACAGCCAAACTTATCAAATGGTACATCTCACCTGACATTTTAAAGGTTCAATTTAAACTGTTCTAGAAAGCTGGCTTACCTTGTTTTGAAGATATGAAAGAATTACCTGTTCCAGCCTTCGTCAAAGGCAGATTGTCTTGTGAAATATCAGACCCTTGCATTTTTTTGACTGCTCCATAATACCAAGCAAAGGTTTCATACAAGTAACAATTTTCATTTTTAAAAACAGAAACAGGAGGAAGACTGCTAACAGCAACACACCGGTGCTGTCAGTGTTTTTTAAATATAAATTTCTTGTGCTCTCTCTATAGATGTATTAACAAAGAAATGTAGTGTTGGTGTTTACTATATCAGAGAATGAAAATTAACTCAAGAAACAGTATATCACAAAAATACAAATCAGGACAACACAAGGGAGGAAATTAATGCAGTATTTTATTTTTAGCTGAACTGATTGGGTGAGAAAATGTATATTTTTAAGTGGCTTAATCAGCTGGACCACATTTACAGCAGAAGTCATCAGCCCATATGAGCTGTCAAGTTTTGTCAGAATACTGTTGAAATCCGTAGCAGAAAATTAAACAAAATGAAAGCTTGTATTTTTGAAAGTAAGAATATGATTTATTATTAATCAAACTATCAAATTAATTTTTAGAAATGCAAAAGTGGCACAGCCAAGTTTGGGGGCAGGAGAGGACAGACTTTATAGAAGTCTTGAGTTCAACAGGACATTGCTTTCCTTCTTGAGAGAAGCACTGACCTACCTTGCACCACTCAGGCTGCTGCCTCATCTCGTTACCTCCAATGACCTGTCCCAGTGCCTGGCCTTGCTGCACACTTCTGCATGACCCCGAGCAAAATATTTACATTTTTTTTGCTTTAGTTCCTGACTGTAAGAAAAGGAAAACAAGTCTTCCTTTTCCCTTCCCCTAGTCTCATTTATTTGTACAACTCTGGGGCTGAGAGCCCAGTTTATGAAGGATGTTAAAGATGGTGTCATTACTAGCTACAGTTATTTCCCAACTGTGTGGAAGCACCTGGGGGTTGTTTTGTACTTCTCCAGGGAAGTGCAGAAGAGGGGAGTCCCTGCTTGCACAAGAAGGGTATATTGCCTAAGGAGTTTCCCGAAGGGGTAGAGGAGGTTGAGTTCATAGCTCAGGGTGGTTTCTGGATCCTAGTCTGCATGGGTGGGGATAGTAAGTGGACTGAAGCAGTAAATCTGAGAAGGTAGACAGCTGATTTGCCAACTTCGCTGCAAACCTCCTAAGCAAGCTCCCTTGGCATAGTTCACAGGAGGTGACTGGATTCTGACATCTCAAAACTATGGCTGCATAATTTGCTCATCACTCACGTTTAGCCTTGTGTAACACATCTCAATGACACCTCCTGGTAACCCTCACTGAAAGTATTCTGGAACAGCGAGTTGTTAGGACGGGACAGAACAGAGCTGCCCAACATGAATCACACACGGGATTTCTGCACCCAAATGACAAACCTCACATTAGATTTAAAAATTAGCTGTATGTCTTAGCCCACAGTGGGCAGTTGAAAACAGAAAGGATTTTTGTGGGTAGCTTGTATTGAAATAGAAGCAATCTTAGATTATTTTGGCTGATGCTGGTAACTCTTTGTAGTCTGTTTTTGTGACAAGTATGAGGAAAATTCTGCCAAATTTTGGGGAGCAATGCTGTATAGTAATGCAAATAATGCAGCTCAGGCCTGACTTCAGTGGCTTTGGGAAGGCAAGGTAGAGGTGGAAAATTCAGCTTTGCTGGTAAGGAGGAAATAGTTACTTTGAAGTATGTCAGAAAATTGAAGATCCTCAGTTGTGCAACATGGTTCCAATAAAGAAGATACCTTCTTCAGGTACAGAGAGAGTCCCGGCTCTCCCAGTGCTCAGCAGAGCTGAACAGAACACACCAGTGAGTTCTTCCTCAGGAAAAAGGCAACAATCATATATTTCGTTGCACATTTAGCTGTCCTGCTTGACACATGGTGAGTTTTGATGGTAGAGTTTCTCAAGGTCTGCTGTACAGCTCAGTACACAGTCCCAGCTCCTAAGCAGCCTTTTGGATGTGTTGCTAAAATGTTGTGTTCTTCAGGAAGGAAGGAGAGGTCAGGCAACTTCATTCAAACTCTGATTATCTTTGTATTTAAAATTATTTCTCAGACTCCTGACATAGAAACTATTAGATGCTTCTGGAAACATGCAGGTGCCCTTTTCCTAAACAAGTAAGTAGGCACTATTAAAGAATGTGGCTGTTTTCGCTCCTTTCTTTTCTTCCTCTGCTCCCACCCCGTCTTTCTTTATTTTTCTTTCTTTTTTTTTCTGTTTTTT
>VYZX01020704.1:26096-109854 GCA_013401335.1 Brachypteracias leptosomus | reverse complement strand
TTCCCCCCCCCCCCCTTTTTGAATGTTTCTCCTAAGATAATTAAGTATATTTCAATGGGAAATTGGCTAGGACTTTTTTTTCCTGTTACATTTCAGAATCAAGGAGGGAAATAATAAAATCACACTGCCTATGTGTGTTGCTAGTAAAATAGATGTTAGTTATCATTGCAACTGAAATTCACAGAAATGTAACTCCCCTGTGTTCATAAAAGCTGACAACAGTAATTTGTAAATAGAGCTTTTGTAGCAGACTGGACAAATTTGTCATGATTTATTGAAGGAGCCTTGTTAATAGTTTGCTGCTGACTGAAGAAGTGTTGTCCTCTAGAGGGTGAGGGCTGCCACAGTGGACAACCATAGTGTTCCTTGTTGAGCTTCAGCAAAGTGCCAGGGGTTGCCACTTGCTCGCCTGCACGGTTCCACAGCCACAGAACACAGACCTGGTGAGGGAGGAAGAGCTTAAGGAATAGTTAATTATTACTATCAATTAGTTAATTATTAAGTTTTCATCATCATGGGACATATTCTTAGCAGCAGCCCAAGACAATAAATACAAATTCTATTTTTCATGCTAGGTCAAAGCATGAATTCTAGTAGACTGCAAACATAAAGTGTGTGTTACTAAATGACAACTAGTTAATGGCTAATTACTAGTTAATGGCTCATTATTAAATTTAAGAAATGTTTGCCTTTATGCTCAGACTCCATTTGCACTGTGATTTGGACTAGGAGAGCACTTTTGAAGGGAATCTCTCCATTTTCTCCACTTTGGGTTTACATGGCAGAGGGTTGTTGGGACACATCAGCTGGATCCATTTTGGTTAAAAGTAAACCAAAAGGTGTGCTCCAGAAGTGTACCTAATGTACTGCAGATGCCAGTGGGCTCCCGATCAGGATCCCAATGGGATCAGGTTGGAGTGAGCCTCAGGTTCCCTGTCATGGCAAGTGTACACCTGCACTGTGCAGAGCTGCTTCTGATGTGCTGTGCTAGGTGCTAATGGAGATGTAGGCACATGAAACTGCAGTTTAGGAGAAACACTTGTGCCTCGGTTGCAAGTGTGGGGCTACACTGCCCCAGAATTTCAGATGTGATATCCCTGCCTGGTTGTAGTGCTGAGCTACTGGGAGTAACTGTAGTCAGTCAAACACCCAGGTATTGCCATGAAATTTGGATTAGGCTCTTATTTTCAGTACCTAAGCCCACTTACTTTACAGGACATGGTACTATGCAAAGGTTTTTTCCCTTTTTCTGTTTTTGTTTGTTTGCTTGTTGGTTCCCCCCTCCCCTGCCCCAAACCCACAGAATGGAAGACCATTAGATTGTACACTCACACATTTCCACTTTCCCCAGATATTATTGTGATTTCTTCAGCTCCCATGCAGCCTCTGTCTACATGACCTAGATGCTTTTTCCAGAAAAACTCAACTTTTGAAATGTTCCCAGGAATTTCTGTATCAATGTAGTTCCAGTATATGTTGCCTGGTTTGAAAGTTCCCCTGTCATAAGAAAAGCACAGGAGTGATGCTCGGTGTTCTTTACAAATGAGGAAAAAAAAATGCTACAGCTTAGGCAGAAAGGAAGATAAGTTGTTGAATGGGAGATGAGTTACAGAAGTAGCAGCCTGGAATACTACCATTATTATTTAATTATATTTGTTTTGAAGAATGACCAATCAGGGATGTTAGGCAGAGTTCTAGCTTAGGACATGTTCTTGGAGAATATGTTCCCTGGGGAGTGCACAGGGCTCTGGATGCAGAGCCTCACACAGATCTGTGGCTTTCAGCTCAGGCAGTAGGTCTCAGATTCAGAAACAGCAAGTTCTGTTCTCTCTGAGGACCAGTCATTCAAGCCATGTAGCATTTTAGAAAGCCCTTGGACCTTAGATTTTTCATACATAAAATATATCAAAACCTTTCTTGGACAAACATTGCAACAGAGCTAAACTTAAGGGAAGATTAAAAAAAAAAAAGGACACAAAAATAAAATATATATAATGCACTTTTCATTTCACCTTTTTTTGTAAGGACTAGGAAGAAATGTCTCATTGACATTTTGGTTGATTTCTTCCTCCGTATCAATATTGCTTTTTTTGCCTTTCCTGAAACTATTATGGTACTGCTGAGGCTACCTCGTCTCTCCCAACATGATTTATCCTGAGTACCCGGAGGAAGTTCTGAGGACTAAATGTCACTCCCCTCCCCTCTCCTCACTTTCACAAATTGGTGACGGCCACAAGGTCTCTGTATTATCCTTGCTTGAAAAAGTAGAGGAAACACCCTTTGTGCTTGTATAGGGAGGTTATTGTGGATCCCATTACAGGCTTTTAGCCTCTCATCTCCATGTATAGGCTTTTTGGTACCTGAGGAGGAGATAGCTATTCAGAGGGACCTACAGAAGCATGCAAATGACTTAGTTGCTTAAATTCCTGTGCCTTTCAGGATGAAGCCACTAGATTAGCCAGCCCAGCCTTTGTCAGTATTGCCATGGGGTTTATTCCAGACGTTATTCTTGGAAAACGAGATCTGTCTTCAAGTAAGTCCAAGTCAGAAAGTTCTCCCAGTGTTTCTACTTGCTCTCAACCATGAAGAAAATTGAAAATTATAGTTTACATTTGTGCCTTTTGTGGTATCAGTGCTCATCACAGTGAAATGCACATTACAGTGTGACATTAACATAGAAATTACCTGTAGGTGTATTGCTGCAGTAGTATTGTTTGCAACCAAAGGTGCTCCTGCTACAGACCAGTAACAGGACTATGTTCAAACACAGAGGTGGTTGGTTGTATAGTATTTAAATTGTGCTTTTAACATGGATCAGTTTGAGATTTAAATTCACATTTACTGGGAAAATCCAGGCTGAATGAACAGGAATCCCAGACTCCAGCACAGTTCATCAGCAAGCTGCACATATTCCCTAGAGGAGGGAATGATTAAATGACTGTTCATCATGCAGCAATTTGTCTTCTCAGAGAAGATCACCAAATGATGTTTGAGTCCAGCAGTAGCCACAGAGCTCTTTGCTCTTGTTTACTTTGCTATGCTGTCATCTTTATAAAAGAAAACGTAGATCAAGAGATCAGCAAGTAGATTTTGACTACAGTTTGTAGCATGGGGAATTTTAACCGATCATCTACTTTTATTATCTGTGTAAATCACAGGTTACATAGAACAAGGTGAGACATGTAAAAATAACAGTGTATAAAGTCAATATATTAACAATGATAGAGCCATTTTTTTAACAGCCAGGTTAAACTTACTTGTCAATGGTATACTTTTTCCTGATCCCATTAGTTCCAGTCAAGGCTACATCTATATTTCCCTTCGTGGTTTCTGTTGCAGATACTCTGACATGTATCTCTTTTCGCCACCCTTTGAAAGCAAAATGAAATAGAATATGGCTTTAAGGAGATTTCTTTCAAAATGGTAAAAGTTCTTGTATGTTGCCTTTCAGGAAGAGGAAAGGATTGCACAGATGTACCCGTAAGCAAAAAAAAGTCACTCTTTATTAAGGCAAATGCTCATTCTGTGAGATTCTGGTAGCATTAGTTTCCTTGACAGTGTTTTAAATCTCAGATCCAATTTTTGCAGACCCTGCTGACTATGCTGAGTATTTAATCTGTCATGGCCAATAAGGTACGTTGCTTTTAATTTTGTAATTTCTTACTTAAGAGCAATTTGGGGGGTTCTCATGGGTGACATGTCAGCTCTCAACTATGAAGTGTGTTTGATTGAACTGCTGTGTTGTTAAAGATATATTAAACAAAGCCAGCTGCTTTCCCAGGGCAATCCTGATATACAGAGTGTTTAGTGTCTTTCTTATACCTGTCCACAGCCCAACAGCTGCCAGTAGATCCTGCCATCCTTCATGTCTCTCTAAGGCAGAAGCAGGGTCTTAGATGCAATACCACACATTGATTTCAAGCAACCAGGTTTGAGAATTTTTTGTACTGGCTTTAATTCAGGTTGTTAAAAGGAGAATCTCTTCACCTACTTCATAAGGCTATATTTGGTTTCAGGTTATAATTTCTATAAACTCAACAGTTTAAATGTTGAAATTAATGTATTCATTCAGATTTGAGAAAAGGCTAGTTTCTCTATACTTGAATTAATTTTTTTTGTTTTATTCTTATAGAGACTTGATACAAGATAATTTTGTTGTGGCGGTAGTGGTGGTTAATTTTGCTTTCACATTTTAGTGCCTAATGAATAAGGACCTCAATGGTGCTCTCTCATTTATTTCCCCTGCAGTTCATCCCCTGTGATGGATTACAATTTATTTATGATTTTTCTTATTTCCTGGTTCTGTGGCTGCTTCTACATTAATCACCATTAAAACTATACTTCTCATTACTCCCTCTCATTTTGACTTGATGAGCTTTGCAAAAATATCCCGACATGATCCAGTTTTATAAATTTTTGTCAATAAAAGCCATGTAATTTTTTTTAATTTAAAATTTTGCACTTTCATCATAGTATTCCTCCCATCTTCAGCTTTATAGAATTTTTGAAGCCATCATCTAATTAAAATTTTCACAAGGTTTCTAACTTAGAGTTCAGCATCAGTTGATCTGTTTCTATAATTATCTCAGCCTTCCCAGATAATGTTGGTACTGCATGTTCCTAACAGACCTGAAATTCTAGATTTTGTCCTGAGTGCCACCCATTAACTCCAGCAGTGCTCTATAGAAACATAAGGTATTTGTTCACATGTAATTCATTGCCACTTTAGAATTCGCCACCCAAAATGAGCACTTACGAGCATATGGAGGGAAGGGCCCTGTGTTTAAATAAACCTTTTGCTGTTCTTTCTCAGTTTTCTGTAAAAACTTATCAGCGTAATGACCCATGAGTGGGCATCCTTCCTTTGGACATGGGAAGCAGTCTCCCTGAGGGAAAATAACAATGTGTATTACAAGACATTATCTGTTTTAATCCCACTTCTTGAAGTTTAAGAAATTAGGTTATTTAAACTTTTTCCAGGCTTTTTTTTAAAAGGTACTTGCTTCTGACTTCAGATCCTATCTTCAGTATTTATCGGTGTGGTGAAAAAGGGAGCTGGGATAGTCAGTCAGCTTATTTCATCTCTTTAAAAATGACAGAGAAAGATGTTGAAAATCTGGCCTAATTCCTTATGCTCTGGCAGAAACCATAAGTAAATACCTTAATGAATATTGTACCTTACTATCTGATCTGTAAAATACAGGTAATATATTCATCTTTCATAGGGTCCATTGAAAGATTTTCTGCTAATTATTATGGGGTGGGTAACCATATGTGCAAGGTGGTCTGGCTTGATCTCTCACTCATATGATAAACATATTTAAGCTTAGGAATACTGAAACTTCAGGTCTCACTTTGGGATGTGTTCTGCCTGCTTTTCAGCCTTTATTTCCCATGCAGAAGCTTAATAAAATAAATCTACCTACATAGATCACTGGCACAGGTTGCCCAGAGAGGTGGTGGAAGCCCCATCCCTGGAAATTTTTAAAGCCAGGCTGGATGAGGCTCTGAGTAACCTGATCTAGTGGAAGGTGTCTCTGCACATGGGAGGGGAGTTGGAACTAGATGATCTTTAAGGTCCCTTCTAAGCCTGACAATTCTATGATTCTATGATTCAGATCAAGAACTGTTGGAAAAAATAGTAAGTAGTTACTCTTAGTTCAATTCTGATATTTGGGAGGTTCTGTACAAACTGGTATTTGTGGATTTTTGGCTATTTGGGCACAGAACTAATAAAAGGCTAGATGATCATAATCACTTGTTTATTATGAAATTGAAATAAACCGTTTCCCTCACATCACTAAATTGCACAGGGTTGAGGATTTCAAGTCCTGAATTACATCAAGCTTTCAAGTCATGTTTGCTGCAAACATTAACAACTATTCTGTTGCATTGTAATCATTCATTTTGAGAGTAGATAGAAATAAATTCAGCCTTGTCTTCCTCCTTGACCAGTCCTCAGTTGTATTGCCAGAACTTGTTCACTAAAAGCTCAGTTGAATCAGGCATGAAACAAGACACGATGCTGCCTTCCTTCTTGTGCCACCTGAGGGCAGTGTGAGCAATGCTGTGCTATGTCATTATCTCCCCTGCCCTACACACTGTGGATGTTTATTGTTTATGTAGATATTCAAACATTTCTGAAATCCAGGAGCTGTCCTCTTGGTGATAGGTTTGACCAGGTTTAGATGGACTTCCTTACTTCCTTCAGAGAGAGCGTCCCTTACAGCTGACCTATGCAAAAGGTGGACCCAGCTACCTCCTCTTATTGTGCTCTTACACAACTCTTCATCTCTCCCTTTGTAACTGTTTTTGTGTTTATATTTACTGCCCTATTTTCTTCTAGATTTTTATTTTTTTTGAGTGTGCTGCTTTTATATTTTGCATTTTTTGGGGCATGGTCTGGATGAAGGTAGGCAGTGGGTCTGCATAGCCCCCTCTGTATCCCATGATCCAGAGTGTAGAAGCTACCCCAGAAATGAAGAGAAGAAAGGCAAGGCTACAACCCCTCAGATAAATATATACCCGGTACTTACCAATACAAAAGCTCGATATGTTTCACACCGATACCCAACAAATCCATTTGGAGTGAGAATACTCTCAGCATAATACTGGAGACTTCTTTTATGTCCACATCCAACAGACCTATATTCTAGGAAAAAGCCCAGGTAAAAAAGATTAAAGCTATACGTTAACATAATGCCCATGCCAAAGCAACACTTGTGGAGTTTTCCTCAAAAGCATGTGTGACAGGCTACAGCATTTGTAAAGCATATAGTAGTTACTATGATGGAGTTTTCATTTGCTTACCATTATCACAACAATGGTATTTTGTAAAACCACGGTTTCCACTCATTTCTAGAATTAAAGGTAATTGTAGCAATTATTTTAACTTCAGTGGCTTTCAATGTTTTTAAGCCCTAGAAAATATGTGATCATTTGACTCACAGAAGTGGTGAGTCTGTGAAACACACTGAAAAGCAAGATGTTTGGCAGTGTGTCCTTGATTTTGTCAGAATTATTTGAAACAAGTACATTTTCCAATCAGAGTGACATTTATAAGCAGTCAGTGTAGGAAAAAGGAAAATGCTATTTGGGTTTTATTTACAGGTCCCTGGTAGCAAGTTTTGTCTTCAATGGCTCTGAAGTCTCTCCTTTATCAAAGCACAATAAACTAATGTTAGGTTGGATAAAAATGGGCTCTACACTGCTTCAGCACATGTGTGGGTTCTTCTAATCACAGGGTGAGGCCTTGGAGGCACTCAAGTAATTGCAAGCTACCAGTTTACAGTGAAATCAGTATTTCACCTGCTGTCAATATTTATGCATCTTGAAGACAGACCAGTTGGTATTGACCAGTTGACGCACATTGTTCTTTACGTAAGGAAAGAAAAAAACACACCAAGAAAAACACAGAAAAGTTTTTTTGGTCTGTTTTTCTTGAAAATAATCTGCATCATCAAAGCTTCCTCAATATGTTTTCTTTATAGTTCCTTCTTTAAATCTAATTCAGAAGGGTCTGTGCTTTCAACTTTAAAAACCTTAGCTCTTGCAGTTGGCTTACTTTGTGCTGGTGCTAAATTCACTTAACATCTATACAATGGGAACATAATACTCCTCTCCCTACTGCTTCAAAAGCTGTAGAAAGAAGTTACTAAATAACATTTCTAAAGCACTTCAAACATAAAAGCACTGCATAAATGTAAATATTATCAAACAGAAGAGATATGCACAAAGTAAGGTTTGACCAAGAGGCAGGAGTTGAGGCTGTCTCTATTTTTGGAGCTGCATGAACAACAGACTCCATCTGCTCATGTTCAATAGGGCTGAGCTTCTCCTTCACGATAAAACATTGCAGGCAGCCTTGTGAAATGTCTCTGGAAAATATTTAAGTTTTTAGCTGAAAATGCAGACATTCTTAGCAGTTCGATTGGGAAGTGTCTCAGCTCCAAGTGACTTTGTACACGGCCGGTTTTCAGTCCTCTTTGTCACTAAGTTCTCCAGCAAGTTCTAAGCCAATTACTTAACTAGTGGTAGGGATTTCAAAATGTTTAGCTGTGAATAACAGAAGTTCTCATTTCTGTAGGTCAGGATCAGAAGACAGGATTTTTGGGATCCAATACAATGGATCCCAGGGTAATTCTGATTAACTGCCCAGCTTTCTTTGAAGAACATGACCTATCAATTGAGTTGTCATTTTATCATCTTCTGTATTTTTAACCTTGTATTGTTCCCTTTGAAGGCACTAAAGCTGTTAATGACATGGATGAGTATGTCTAGCCTCAGTAATATTGAGACTGATATCTTCCTAGGGAGAAGGGAAGCTTAGATTTTAAAATACTCATTTTTGGATTGTCCCTGAATGAAATTTTTAACAGCCCTTCACGTGTGGAATTCCCACTGAGGTCAGTCTGTCAGCACAGTGCCAGGCTCTTATAAAGGTTGTGATGAACAAATTTGCAAGTTTAACTGAAGTTTCTGTCTGGAATTTGCCTTGGTTTAGTATGAAAGAAAATTGGAGGGTATTTCACAGGCAGCTTTAAATCTCCCATTTTTGCACATTCTCTCCCTACTCCAAATCTGAGCTATACAAATAATATATACATTCAAAAAGCTTTACCCTAGCCTAGCCTTTATTTCTAACTGCAGCTTATAATTAGGTATTACTTCTTTATAATATATTTACCTCTCATAAGGTCATTGATACTCCGAGTTGCAGGAGGTAAACGAAGCTGCTTGCATCCTGGCATCTTCTTCCCACCATTTGGGTAAAAATCCAGGTGGCCACAAGTCTGAAGAATCCCTGGAGCTGAAACATCCAGTGAATCAGGGTGATCACTCTCAGGTACCGTGTGGTCAACCTCTGTTTTAGTGTCAGTCTTTGTGTGAAAACTTACCAAAGTCAAAGAAAAGATGACCAGCATGAGTATGAATTATATCAACAAATTTTGCATCTGAAGGATCCAGCCTAACCATTTCGGGAGTATACTGGAAAAGGGGCCCAGCTGGATCCAAACCTAAATAAATGGAGATACATCTGACTGAGTAAATCATACTATTGTATGTCATTATATTTCTACATTTACTTCACATATAAAAAACCACTTTGTGGTCCACAGCCAGCAAAACAAGCAGGGTTTTAACAGAAAGGTGGCTGGAGGCATTGCAGCACAGTAAAATGCTGCTGGGTGCTTGGCTTACTTTTGGCGAACAATTTTATAAGAGGTTTGGGTGATTTTTTGCACACTAGTGAAAAATATGAAATCTTGATATGCTACTCAGAGCATGAGATTTCTCTGAGAATTTTTTTTGGTCTAAACTCTATTTTTATTTCCAAGAGATCTTGGATGAAAATGTTACCCCTTCACTTTGATGTCAGTGAGCTCTCTTTGGGGCTAAAGCAGCGCAGTTCTGATCTCCCCATTTCCCGAAATGCTTATGTGGCTGCTTGTTGTGCACACAGGCAAAACAATGGCTATGCAGAGAAAAGTACTGACCGTGGGAGAAAGGAAAACAGAAAACAGCGAGCCTTTAAAAATAGAGATATGTGAGCATATCACAACTCTGTTTCTCTGTGTAGCTATGTGATTTTCCTCCTTTACAGGGTGTCCATGGCTATTTACTGTCTCATCTTGACATACTAGATCTAGAGTTTTTAATTTTTCATTTCAGATTTCTTTTGAACTGCTGAAAAGTCATGTTAGAGCGGGCTTAATTTTAAAACCAAGTAAGTCAGTGAGTTTCTAGTGTTTTACAAGTCCATTATTCCACGTGTTATACAGTATTTTGTTCCTGTTCTTTTATATCATTAAAAATCACAACGAAGTGCTCACTGAGACTTGTTGTGACCTCTGAAAAGTGACCTCTATTTAGGCACAGTCAGGACAGAAAAGCCTTTCTCAAGAGCTGTGAAGGCTGACATGTGCAATGCATGGCATTTGGTAGGACACGGCTTCCTTTGTGTGCTATCATCCTAGCTGTATACTGTTAATCAAGACAAACCAGCACGTTGCAGCCTGTACTGAGTGTTTATGAGGCAGCAGTGAGTCTTCAGTTCTCTTAAGTTGCATGAAAATACAAAGCTTCCTCAGTTACCTGTTATTCTTCCAATGCCAGGCTTCCTTCTCCCTGCCTCCCCTGCAGCATGTGCTCCAAGGCTATGGCCGATGAAATGAATGTCAGCAGGAGAGTAGCCATAGTCTTTCTGTGGAGATGTATGGAAAGGAAAAAAAGCCTGTGAAGCAGGAGATACAAGCCTGTGGCACTGCACCATGGCCCTGTGCTGTGCCAGGACATGACCAGAACAGCAGGTGATGGAAAGGAGTGTCTTGGATGGGAAGTTGCTGTTGTGGGTGGTGGTATCTGCACCTAAAGAGGAGCAGTTCCCAACTCATCCTATCCCCTCTTACATTACTAGAAGGGAGTAATCTGTCAGGAATTGACCCTTATGACAGAAAAGAAGGAAATGGGAATTTCTGCACATAGCTCCCCTGTATTTGAACTCATTGCTTATCCAAATGGTGAATGACCCCAGTGCCCCACCCCTGAGCTTGTCTGTCTGGTCAGGATAATGGTCTGTGGTGGAGTTTTCAGTGCCTTTGTCTGTGGCATACCCTTTGTGTGAATCAAGTAGCCACCTTGCTATGAAGACGCTCCACCACACAAGTCGTGCAGGATAGGGAGGACCATGCCAGGAGTGCTGCTGGTGCACCAGCCTCAGCTGAGCTTCTGCATGGGAAGACTGACATTGTGGCTGTAGGAGAGTCACTTCTCTGTGCTATGCTTGCAGGAGGCAGCATGCATGATCCACAGAGGGATGTTTTAACTCTGTGGTCCTCTTTTACCACCCTTCACCCTGTCAGTTTTGCTTGACAGTCTCCAATCTGATGTCTTTCCAGTAAAAAGCCTATCATGAGCAAAACTTTCAGAGTTTTAGGGATGTGCTTATCTGTGGTCTGACACTAAAATAGGTGTTTTCATTCGTGCAAGATTAGAGACTTCTTATAACATTTTCAGCTGCGTTTTTGGGTACAGAGTCTGTGCTTCCTGATTCTATTGTATCAAACCTAAAAGTGCCACCCTGAACACAGCCTTTACACCACAGACTATACACCAGCTTTCAAATTCCATGGATACATTTACCTCAAGAAGGTTCACCAGATATACCAGCTCAGCCCCCACGATGCGGACGTTGTTAACTGCGTCCGTGTACAAACCACTGGAGCCACCTCTCCAGTCAGTCATAATGCAGTTCACATCTTCTGTATGAAACATGAACTGAGGGAGAAGGTGAAAACAAGAGAACAGAAGCAAACAGGCATGAATTACAATTGTAGCAGGGTATATGCAAATGATACTTTGCTTTGCTATAGCCATGGACTTTGTTTATGTGGCAGGTAAGGACACATCGGCAGTATATTAATTCCTGCTAATACTGGAGAATCAACACAAGGAGGCAGAGTAGAGGCAGTGGTTTGAACACTGCATAAAGAGCCATAGAACCTTACTTCAGTTCTGGTTTTCATTCCAGATGCCTTATTTGGCTGAAGGGTATCAACTTCTCTTAATGACAGTGCCCCCACCAGAAAAAGAGGGTAGTATCACTTTTTTTTTCATTGTCCAAGCTTTATTCTTCAAAATTTTTATGCTTGGATCATCCAAAAGGATTGACAAATTTGTGTTCATGCACTTGAATTGTTCAGCCCCAAAGTCATATATTTTTACCAGAATATTCTATTTATACACTTCTGTCCAGGGAACATTCGGATTTTTCATTCTGAAATAATTCCATTTTTGAAATGTGCCTGAATAAAATAAAAACAGTCTGCTGAAAAAGGCATTTTGGTTTTATTAGATCAAATGCCTCACTCAAACTGAAATATTTATTTTGACCTTTTGCCGAGGTAAGAAAAATGGCTTTTTTCCCTCCTTTATTATTGGCAACAAATTGAAAAATCAATTAATTATAGCTTTCCCTGTGGAGGTGAATGCAGCAAAAGGGCACTTAGCAGAAGGCCAACTATACTCATAGCAAGGAACAAGAGGGTGGTCATGTGCAACCGAGCTTCATTCTGAGGTATTTTCCCCTCAGATACTCCCTGAATTAAGAAGTGAACAGAGGTATAAATTTTATGTGGGGATTTTAAGCCAGTTAATGGGGTGATGTGGATACTTGTCCTTTCAAATACAAGTAAAATGACTGACAATAGTTATACCATACATACCCTGCATATATTTGCTATCCAGGCAAGGTCTGCTCCAACAAGATGGCCATGGATAATGAAGCGAGTTTTCCTGTGTGTTCGGAAATTTGAAGCTTTGATAGTTGATGGATTTGTAGCAGAAATTTTCTGCGTCAGAAAGAAACAAACAACAAACAACACAACAAGGATGTGACTGCTCCCTTGTAGTGTACATTTTGATCCAGGGCAGAGTTCTGGACTCTGAAGTGATGGGTCTTGTTCCTCACTTGTAAATTACCGTGCTGGAAGATATTAATTAATTTCTTCAACAAGTGATTCACTTCCTCTAGTTGATTGAACTAATGATACTGGCATCCTTTGCACAATGCTTTGAAATATATTGGTACAACATAACATGTAAATACAAGATTTTATCAAACCTGGCCATAGAAATACAAAGACAGCATCTTCTGCAAGATACAATATGTTTGGTTTCAAATCTATACCTATTTTTCTTTCTTTTTAGTTTGAAAGTAAGACCTTCATCTCTAAGCTTATTTATATTTCATGAGAAAGCCCATTAGGCCTACAACATCAGAAGGTGTAGGTTTTTAGGGGTTTATTGAGAAAGCAAGCATTATGTTCTTTTAAAGAAATTCTGAATACTGAGTTGTTTTAAAACTCAGCTCTCACTTATTTCTTGATATGGTTTTGTAATCTTAAAGGGAGATGCCATGCACTAACTAGCACACAACTCACCTTCAGTGAAAGACTGATTAAAGTTAAAACCTCACAGGCCTCAGCTAGATAAGCTGGACTTGTTCTGAGGTGACTCAAACAGGAGAGAACATTAAACATCTCTGCTGTTTGTGACTGCCATTTATATTCTAAAAATCAACTTTGAAGCCTTTTCAAGTAATGTAAGCCAACAACAGCAACCCCCACGCACACTTTTCATATTAATTTGCTTTATTTTTCTTGCTCTTTGTCCAAGTAAAATTCACACTCTCTGATGGGCATTTCTCTTTTTTCACCAGACTAGCCTATAGGTCCACAAAACTGTTTCATGGTATGGGTGAGCCCAGCCACCTCTAACACCTTGAGCACCCTGCTGTGAGCTTTCCCTGCTACCTGCTGATCTCCAGAGGGAAGGGCTGACGCGCTCCTGGCAGCTGTCGGTACGTGCTCATTTGATCAATCCTAAACAGTCCCTGCAGGTTCTTTTTAGCTGCTTCTATTTGTCACTCTGTCACAGTCCAGCACTCCCTCTCACTGCCACTAGCTTTTAGTCATAGACAGCCTCCACTTTTTACTTTTTTTTCTTTCATACAGCTCCAGAGCTGCTGTCTCTACCCTTCTCTATCTGATGTGTCTTCATGAGGGATAACCTGGTTCAGCTCTCCATAAAAAGAAACCTCCAAGCTCTACCCATGATATATCTTACCAAGTCTGATGCTTTTTAGTCTCAGTTTTCCCTCAGTTCCAGTCTTCAAAAAAATGTTTAATATTTGTTTTATTTATCTATGACCATTTCCTTCTCTTTTCAAATGTTTCCTTCTTTTTCCACATATTATTTCGTTCTCTCCTTCATTTTTTCTTTAGTCTCCTGTTTTCCTTTCTAAGCTTTCCTGTTTTCCTTTCTAAGCTTTCCTTTTAAATTTTCATCCTATTTTCCTTTCTCTTTCTGTTGAACATGAATACTTTCTCTTCTGACCTTCACTCTTAACTATTTACCTTCTCTTAGGGTTCAGCATTGACCATCACATAAGCAGAGCCTCAGACCAATCGTATGTAGTTCAGAGGACCTAGTAACCACGTGAATGAGCCACATCCTTGAGTTGTGTGTATGGGTCTGAAACATGTTTTCAATCTGGAGACACACAGCAGCCAAATTTGAGGTTTCCTTTTGTATTGCCTTCCCTACCTCTGGCTTTATAATGCCAAACCTGAAACTGAATTTGGGCCATTAGCTTACTGTAGATAAGTATATAAAATATATTCAAAATATATCAGTTGACTTGTGTTAGAAGGCTGTGATTAATAGGTTGTAAATATATCTGTCTCTTTGGAGAGTTGAAATGAGGATAAAGAAAAAAAGATGGAAGAAAATTACAATGGGTTGTTTGTGTGTAAGATAGAATTGGTTCTTCTCCTGGGAGACTTAGGAGCAAAAATATAGGAGAAAGGAAACTGTCTACATACTTTGTTGAATGTGTTGTATACTATAAGTATTTAAAGTAGTTTCTTACTTGATATTTTATGGTGTTGTCTCTAGTGTAAAGAAAGAAATTGGTGTTCACATCTTCTGGAGAGCTGGGCAAGCCTGCCAGTTGCCTCTCTGGGATCCCAGACCAAGGGGGGCTATCTGTAAAGCATCCAAGCCTTTTGTAGCAAACTTCCCTTCCTGGAGTGTGGAAAGAAAAATGTCAGTGTTCTGGGCACATAGTGGATTAGGCTGCCTCCACTTCACAAGAAGCTGGCAGGATAGTGCTTATAATAGGGAAACAGAAAATGCTGATTCATATTAGAATCATAGAATCATTCTGGTTGGAAGACACCTACAAGATCATCAAATCCAACTGCTATTAGGATGGCACTTGTGTTCATTTTTCTTTAAGAGGCTCAGTTGTGCTCTTGTGCCTTGTGCATGTAGCAGAGACTTGAACTTCAAGACTGATTCCTGCTGCAGACATAGTATAGAGCTCAGCTTGATGAACTGAGGAGAATGCAGGATATGTTTAGCAAAATATATTGTGAACACAGCTGTCAGAAAAAGACAATAAAAGCTTGATCCTTCACGGATACAGAGAACAATCCAGCTTTTGCTGTCAATGCAGAGCCCTCCTTCAAATGAGTCCTAATGCTCCAGGGATTATCTGAATTGTTATTTCTTCTGCAACAGTTCAGGAAGGAGTAAAAAGAAACCCAAACATTAAAGTAGATGTCTCTGGTTGCTCCACAATGTACATTAAATATCTCCCTTATTTTTTATAGCCATAAGATTTTAGTGGAAGCAATAAAGTGGAATCTGGGTGGAAGCCCAGCAAAGCACAGCCTCAGGAAGTGTGGTCTGTACAGGAGGGACTAAAGTTTCCCAATTTCTACTGTGGCTTTAATACAGTAATGGTGTAAATATGACATGCGGGTGTTGCCATTAAATGTCATCCTTGTATTATCACACAATAGTTGTGAAACCTCAAATTATTTTTATTGCTACTAAAAGGATACTGAAAACAATGAGAAACTATTATTGCCTCGTATAGGTGACAGATTCATACTACATCAGACTGTGACTTATTCTATTCACTGCTCTGTATGAAATGCAGGAGTAGAGTGATTTATATATTGGAAATACATCTAGAGAAATAGAAGATTTAATTGTGGAGCTGCAGCTGGAGACTCCACAAGTGACCCAGTCATTTTCCCGGAGGTCTTCTGATGCCAGTGAACTTTGGGATTGTGTCTTTTTGTTTCTCTCTGCTCTTTCTGTGTGTCCATCCCTCTTGAACTATTCTTCCTTACTGGTAAAGAGGTGCTTGGGACCAGAACTGTTTTCTTGTTCTCTGCATAGCATTGTGAAGAGCAAGTGTCTAGGCTGACATTACAAGTGTTGTGGCTGCCATAAATGCTGGTGTGGGCTGAGAGTGGATGGGAGAAACCGCTTTGGAAGAATTTTAGTAGCTATTCGTATATAAAAACACCTTTCTAATTCCCATTCCGCTTGTTAGCTGCAAAAACCTTTACAGAATTAAAAAATAATAGGTAAAATGTGGGAAAGACATGATGTAACTCAGTTCTCCCAATGAAGAAGTATGTTAAATCTGTTTCTAAACACATCCTTTTTCTAAAATATAGATATTCTGGTGTAAGCTGCACACAGTATTTACTGTTTATAAACTTCATCAACTATGTGTCTTACCTCTGGCTGCATCGAGAAGAAAAAGAGTAGTGATCCATATTGCAAACATCTAAAGCAAGCAAGAACATAATTCAAATATAATTAAAAATAGAGTCTTGAATTAACCCAAAGGTTTCCTTGACCCATTAAAAAAAGCCATAATGGCCATAGGATTGCTTCAGGCGTTTAATGAGTTGGATCTAAAAGAATTAACACTTCCTTAAGGATAGTAAGGTTTCAAGAAAATATCTTTGGTATTCTTTCTGTTTGCCTTGGAGATTTTGCGTATGCATGATATCCTCTAAGTATCTCTTAAAGATTGTCCTCCTGACCCTGACAAGCAGAAGCTTTTTTTTCTCTAGAGCTGCAGTTTATGAGGAAACAAAATTCTTCAAGGATTTGCAACAACGTATTTTCACAGAGTTAAGTTTCTTCTAGCATCTAATAGAAAATTTACTCATAGAACTGCTCTTCAGGGTCTAAAAGAACCCAGGAACAAACTTAAATTGTGTTTCTAAATCATATAGATACTCTTTTTGGTTATTGCTATCAGTCATGTATGCTTATCAGTCCAGATCTGCTTCATCACTTAATCACCAGCTGAGAGGTTAGCATTGGAGTAAATGGAACCAGTCATTTACTTTGAGGTGAAGTAGGGAAAGTCTTTTACATAGTAACTTCAAAGGAAAGAAGATCATTCTTAGAAAACTCTAATATCTGACCCTGATCTTCCAATGAGTCCTGCACAGAGGCTTGCATTCCCTTCCTGACCTCCCAACTCCCAGTCTCCTCAGTTCCCCTAGTCCCCTGAAGTCCATAATATGCTGGTAGAAGCAAAGAGTTAAACCCTGTGAAACTCACTGCAGGTTCAAGCATGTCCTGCTCCCATCTCCTCTCATCCAGCCACTCACCAAATACCCCATGCCTTATTACAATGACACTTATTTCAATTCTTGGCTCTAATGTATCCCATTTTACCTTGGCAAAGCTCAAAGCAAGTTTTGTGGGTCCACCTCTCAGTTGGTCGCAGGTAGCCTTGCAGAAGACCTTTGAGGAGCCTGGAATGAAGGACAGCAGTACACCTGCCCTCTGAGGGCACGTGGCAGAGGGATGTTCACCTCACTGCTGCTCCGCAACTCCTGGGTTCCAGATGCATCTGTGACTTTGCTGGCTAGTGCCAGAAGATCTCTTCATGTCAGCATACCTCAGCTGAGATAACGAGAACCAGGTCAGACCAGTTGCTCGTGACTCCACCTGTTTCATGCAAAGTTTCAAACAGGGTGTTTTTGTCATCCACCAGTAACTATTTTTAAGGCTAAAAAGTGCTGGGATGTGTGATGTAAGCACTGGCAAAACACAGAGCCTCTCAGGATCAGGAACAAGGCTCTTGCCAGCCTGGGCTGCTCCTCTCTGTGTTTCTGAGTTGGGATTCAGGGAACTTAGCATCATACTGGAAGGCTATAGCAGAGCCTCAGTCTCTTAGGCCCTACTTCAGAGTTTTAAAAGCAAACCCACCTGTCCTGGAGCTGACCCCTGCCTTAAATAATTTACAGTCTTAAGCAATATTTTCAAATTCCATTTGATTCTTAAGTCCACCATTACAACATCAAGCCACAAACAAAGTGTTTTGGGATGGGCTAACGTGTGTTTGCAAGGTTTAAGCTGTTACCTGAGAAAGGCAGAAGGAAGAGAGAAAGATGAAAAATGATGACAAAATTAAATTGCTCAGTCTGACATCTACTATTTGTTCATCCTGTAGTTCTCTTATCTATAATCTTGCTAGTGGATGAATTACCTGACTTTTCTTTGAAAAGATGACAGGAACGCTTTTAAACAGGGAAGAATAGTTTCTTGGACAGATTGTCACTACATCCAAGCACCATGAATCTTCCTAATTTAATTGTATTAATTGAAGTAATTTTAGTTTTTAGTGTTTTGATAGTGATGCCTTTTCACACAGTACTATATTGTTGTCATACTATTAGGTTAACATTTCTGATCAGACTTTCCTATAAATCTNCTAAATGATTCTATGATTCTTTGAGGACACAAATGAGAAATTCACATCCCAGCATTTTACTGCTGCTGTTTTAATAATTCTAACTCTTTGAGTATATTGGGTGTCTGTTGGCACTTACTAAGCCAAGGATATACAGAAAGGGGAGACTCCCTATTTGCTTAAGTCATCTGTCAATGGAAAGGATTATCTCAAATTATCACATAGAAATATGAACTAGTTTAAAGTGAGTCTTAAGAGTTCTAGATACAAAAACATTTCCAGGCCTTTATTTGTTTGTTTAGCTGGCCTTGAAAGGTGAATTTCTTCAGATGCAGATTGCAGAAGCAAATCCTCCACCTCTGTGCTCTGTAACCATAGCAGAAAATTAAGAAGGAAGGTTAGTATGTAGCTCAAGGAGCTTGGTTGTTGCGTTTTTTTTCATTTCTTCAGGACTAAGTTAGTCCAGCAATATGTTGAATATTTCACATGAAAAATTCATTTGAGTTATCTTCTGCTCACATAATTCAAGACTGTTGTTAGGGTGCAAACTGGTCAGTTAACCAGTCACCAATAGCATTCAGCAAACAAAAGTCCTGACCAAGTGTTTGGAAGAGATGGTTAAAAGAAGCACACACACACACAAATCTGTTTTCTAGTTATCCTAGGTCATCCTGGCCAAAACTGGGTGTAGTGATAGTTGCTAGGTGCTCAGAACTGTGATGCTTCAGTCTATGGTATACTCAGATCTGGCAATCGGGAGCTCGGATTTGTCATAAAGTATCACATTCAAAGGGATTGGATGCTTATTTGTTTATATCTCTGAGAATTTATAGACAAACTGAAAAAGGCTGATTCATTAGAATTTAAGTGCTCCACAGGAAATTAGTATCTAATCTACATTACCTGTTTCTGAATTAACTCTATTACATATCATATTGGGCCAAAACCTCACTTCATTCTATCCTCACGATTTCTTCCCACTTCAGGAGGAGAATTTACTGCAGAAACAGACCACACAAGCTTCAATAAATTATTCTCATTTATTTGAATTCACAGATTTTATCTATTTAGAGTATTTTGGTGCATATGTTCTCTGAGGAGCTCCAGAACTCAGAATTACCCACTACATCAAGAAGCCTTTCTGGGACCTGGTAGTATAGTCCCAAACTATAACTCAACCCTCTGTGGAAACAGGGACTTTGATAGCAGTCTAGTGGTGAAGATTTCAGATCACTTACAAGATTCAGTGACGTTTCCAAGTTAAAAGTAGAACAATGTATTTAAGGGCTTTTGATTTCACCAATGACAGCATCATTGTCTCACATCCTAGATGCAAACATGTACCATGCAATCCTTATAAATCATCTTTCCAGCTAGTATTGAGCATCTATTGGAGCTTAACTTCTCTATGCTTTTCTCAGAACACATGAAGTTATTATTTGGTGATGATCATGCTGCATTTCAGCAGTCAGTGAGACACCACAGCCCTCCACAAGTGTTTAGGACAAGGTTACAGGGAGAGCAAGGCATGCTCATATTTGTAACAAGTCCATCAGAGGATTTACTTCAGCAGACAAGCATGAAATGGGTTTTCTATGCTAGTTTACTAATTCCAGGAAAGCTTGTCACTCAGCAACATTGTTAGATGTCAGCACTTCTGTGTCAGCTTCTAGAAAACTTCTCACTTTAATGGCATAACTACTTCAGTATTATTTGGGACCTGTGTAGGAAGTAGCAAGACACAAAATGCTGACATTCTTGAGAATTTCCCTTCCATGAACTTGTCCGAGCTGTCCCTGAGCTCATGCACACTTCTAGCACACCCAGCATCCTGTGTCAAACACCTTGTAATTAAGCAACTGTGAGAAGAATCATCCTCTTTTGTTTGTCTTGAGATGTGCAACTGCCAGCTTCATTTCATAACCCCTGGTGCTAGTGTGGAAGAAAATGAACAAGCCATTTTGCATTTGCCCACTCCATGATCTTCTTCATTTTATAGACCACATTAACACTCCATCTCTTTTTTAGGCCCACTTCTATTTTCCCTTTATATGCCAGCAGAAGTGGGAAAATGACTGCTTCTTCCATTTGGCTGAAGTAGATGAACATTAGTCTTTTGGAAGAATTTGAAAATTCCCTCCATACTGAAATCTTATCAATAAATACGTGTTTTCTTGAGTAGGCAAAGGTGGAAGAGGTTCTTTCTGCAGCTCAAAGAGCTTTGTGAAGCCTCTCCTAAAAGCTCCCTTCTATAGCAACCACTGTAAGAGAGGAGATTACGTGATGAGGTACAGTGTATATAACATGTTGTAATATAAAGTAGGACCAGTAGGGGTAATTCATTTAGGTTATTGTACAGGGCTGTTTATGCTCTTAATTCTTTTTGTCTTTTAATTGTAATTGCACCATCTTGCCATGTCTTAACCTGAAGAGTAAACTTTCTGGGCAGGGTCCTACCCAGCCACCTACCTCTGCACGTTGTTGGGTGTGTAATTCAGTTCTGGGTAGTATATGAATAATTCTTATTTTAAATTGTATCAGTAATGCAAAGGTCACCTTTTCCAGTACTTCTGTTGTAAGGCCCTCCCTAAGGAAGTAACACTTTTGAATAAAAAACCTTAAATACCAGCAAGTATTTTCTGTTCTTTCTAGTCTGCTTGGCTGCTGAAATAGATATGAAAGGATTATTATTCTTTTTATCTGCTGTTCCTTCATTATGATCCAGCTTTTAATGCTTTTACTGATGCCAATCCCAATGGGATCACTCATAGAATAAAATACTTAGCTAAATAGAGAACACCAAATGTGAAGTTCCACTTGCTCTGTATTTTAATACCATTTAAACTAACCACTGTTGTGTGACTTACTCATATCTCCCATGGAAGCCCATGTTTTTTTCTTGTACTTCTTGAGGTGAGCGTGGAGTTACCATGAGATTTACTCTGTAATGCTCCTGACCATGGTTTTGCCCCAGAAATTAAAATGTGTGAAGTTGTTTAAGAGCATTGGCTCCTATCTGCTCTCCTCATGTAATATGTATTTTCAAGGAAGTGGGTGTGTATTTAGCCATCCTCTATCCACTACTTCCCACTCTAGGGTTAACTTTGACAGTTACTGGCACTCCTGAGGAGATCAGTGAGGAATGATTAAACTTCACAAGGAATACTGGAGGAAACATTCCCCTGAGCTTCATTTGGCTTTCCAAAGTTTAAATCAAGAAGTGCTGTCTAGGCTGGTCTGTCCTGGACCTATCTCACATGTCTGGTCTGAAACATCCCACCACCATGCAACAAAGTTATGTAATTCAGTGTCATTTTAGAGCTCCTAGAAAACTGGAGATCTATATCCTGTTGACATAAGAGAGCAGAGATAAGCATCCTCTTTTATCCCTAGTGCTTTTTAACTTTCAACTTGGCAAAGTTCAGTAACATCAACCTTAGATTGGAAAAAATGGGGGAAAAGTTATGTTTACATAGTGTTCAATTTGAACAGTTTAGAGAAGAATTGAAGCAGCATTAATGAGTTTGAGCTTCCAAGCTTGAAGACCTGTATTTATTATTTTCACATAATAATGGTGCAATTGCTAATAACCATCTGGTTAGTAATAGGTTTTGCTTGTCTCTACAGCAGCTACTTGCAGATTTCAAGAGTCTAAGCTACACATTTGAAACAGATACAGTGGGTCAGAGCCACTGCCTGAATTCAACAGATTGACTTACACCAGGTAAGATCTGAAATTTGTGTCCTAATAAACAAAATAAATGTATTCCTGCAGTTATATCTTAATTTGTGTCAAACAGCATCCCAAGCGAGTTAGCTTTTCATCATTTCTGTGATAAAACACTTGTGCTTGATGCCTACTCTGAGGACAGCATTGAATTGAAAAGTACAAAATAGGGAACTCAAGAATGTGATATAACCAGAAAATTTTAAATCTCCTCCAGCAGGGTATTTTAAGGCCTATGGACACTGTATGTGCTTATCTAAATTTCAAGATGCAAATTAGTTAACTACAGTGCAAAAAAAGAGAAAGAAATAAGTAAATCTGTGGATTTTTTCCTAACCAACTGCCATTTCTTTCTCTCATCAGCCCTCTAGCATGAAATTATTGGGTTTGTACTTTTGAAAAGTTAGAGATTATTTTAAGAAAAGACAATTAAATGCCATATAAAATGAATTTCACAGATTAGTGAGAAAGCATGAAATAAAGATTCTAATCATAGCTGTTTTCCACAGCACTGTAGAAGACTATGGTAAATGAACTGTAATTGATCATGATGAATTTTGTTATACAGTTTAAAGATTACATGAAGTGGTGGGATAGAAGCTCTATCTGAAAGCCTTTGATTTCATATTTCTGAATTAAAGCTGGTGCTTATTAGTGAAAGAGGAAACCACCCTTCATGAGATAATTGGGACAAATCCTTATCTGGTAGCATAATTACAGAAATGCTATGCCCTTAGAAGCATTATATTGGGGTTTTTTAGTTGCTGTTTCTGTCTGAAATTAAAGAAGACATTTTATATTAAACAAGTAACATCAGGTTGTGGGACAGCTGAATTATTTTCTATATGTTGATAAAGTAATTTTATGTATTTATTTCTGAAAGAGAAGATTAAAGATAGACATAGAAATTCTGCATATTCTAGTCCCTCTGTATTTCAATCTTGATCAGGTTTTTAATATCCTTACATCTCATTTTTCTCAAACCATTAAATGGCTGTAACTGTTGGAGCAGAACACTCCATGTTTAAAAATGAGAAGATAAAGTCAATAGAATGCTATTAATTTATACAAACTGTCAGCTGCTCTTAAACAGAAACACGTAATAAAATAATGAAGAGGTTTCATATCAGGTCTTTGATGTGATATGTGGCCGGGTTTATGTGGGTTTGGTTGTTATTTTGCAAGCACTGGTTCTGTTCTATTGCATTTCCTTTAACTTCAGTCAAGTACAGGAGGTTTAATTCAAGGTGCTGTTATGATTGTGTCGCTGCCTGTGGGTTCTTAACCACTTGTGGTGTGGCACAACCTGTAATGGTTTAATAAAACTGCACTTTGCTCGTGTAGTATCCTCTACTCGTGCAGCCTGATCACAGGTTTGTGTTTGTCCCTGGTTTGTGTCTTGTCCTGAGAAGAGGTTAGAGTTTGGAGCTGTGCACCTAAGGCACATGGTGACCTATAGATTTCTTCCTCACAAGGACCCCTGGAAGGGGCCAACAGGAAGAGAAGCAGCACCTGGGGTGTTCCCAAGGTCTGCTTGGTGCCTCTCACCGGCTTTGCCACTCCCCGTACAAAGCGGTGACTTACACGGGGATGAACCTCTATCAAATTTGCTTCTGGTACAGGACTGCCTGTAAACAAGCTTCTTTATTTTGCTTTTGAATACTGTTGTTTCTTTGGTCAGTTTGGTTTTTTAGTATACTTTAGAATGCTGTTAAAATTTTAATAAGTTGTGGGCCACTACTGGCATTAAATCGGGTTAATGAACCACCACCTCTGCCCTTTGCTGATTTTGGAAGGTCTCTCAACACTCATTTGAGAGTTCATATCCTATCCCAATAGGGGATAGGATATGAAGTAACAAATTTATAGCATCTTTCTGTAAAAGAAGAAAAGAAAAGGCTACAGGATGGCATCCATTTATTTTGCAGGCCAGCTAAATCAGTATCACGTTCAATATGACTTCAGAAAAATTGAGCATTGCCATTTCAATTTTAAGCCTTGAAATTATGAAAAGATGAAAACAACCATGACAAACAGATAAAGCTCTTTAAAGGGCTACCCCAAATGAGAGTTAGGAGGCAGGGTTTCAAAGCACAATGACATTTTAAGCCCAAGGAATGTGGGAGTGGGATGTCACAATTGGCACAGCATTCAACATATAAAGGCATTACCACACCGAAGACACCTAATAAGTGTAACTGGAGTGTTTCATAACATGAGTCCAACCCAGCCTCTTTATAAGTCAGCCAAAGTTATTGCCATTGTTTTCAATAAGCAAGGATAGAAGCCAGCATTGCAGTATTGATTTCAGGGTGTATATAATGGTACTTTGTATTTGAGGTATGCACAAATATCTGAAAAATGCATCGAATTTCAGTAATATTTCAGTGATTTGTTACTGGACAGGGACTAAATCCTAAGTGTGAAGAACTGGAGAGTGAAAATCTTTAGGATTTGTTTCTGTGTGAGCTTCATGCTCCTGAAAACCAGTTGGGTAGTTTGTGAACACAACACTTGTAGATTGCAGCATGCAGAAAACCTTAGGTTTTCTCAGAGTTGTGCCTGTTTTGGGATTATCTAACACTTAAATCTTACAAAAAGAATGGCTTTTAGGCATTCTCTTAAATTGCATTTTAACAACTATGTTCCAGTGGCGAATAAGGGCTTCTAGGCTACTAGTTCTCTTCAGTCTCATGACCAGACACACCTGAGATGCACTGTACAGAGCAGGTACTTGCTTCCTGGATGCATTGGAGCACATTAGATGTACTGTGCATGTGTACATCTTTGTCTCCTCTCCAGAAGAGACCATGCTGAGACTGCTATGGACACACTAACCATGGACTGTTTGAGCAATGCTGGCATGTGCAAAGGAGGCGGCACTGATTGTTCTTGTCATATGCAACATTAGTGATATGTAATGTATACAAATGTTTTAAATGATCATTATCTGCTTTCTGTTCCTACCAGCCAGCCTACAGATTAAGTTGGTTGAGATGAACATAAAACATCTCATGATCAAAGCTGGAATTGTCACCAGCTAGAAGAGACGAGAGCCAAATGAGCCCTGGGCTGCTCACGGGATCACCCCTGGTAACTTAGGATTTTGTTACAGCCTTTGCCAGACTCATCAGGACCACTGCCACTGCTGGGACAAACTACTTTATCTTGCTCAGCTGCAGTGTTTCACTGCTGGGTTTCATGTGCCAGGCACATAGTCTCAGCATGTTCTATTATTCATAGGCAACGTAGACATGCCGGACTGCCTCAGTGTCCAGGCAAATGGGAGCATCAAGCACTCATTCAGGATGAGAACATGCTGTCAGCCAGGCAAGTCAAGCTTGGGAGCCAGTGGTTTTCAAAGTTCTTGGGGCTAATGGTGATATGAACAGCAATCGGAGCCCATATGATAAAAGGTAAGGGGTCTCCAGCCAGACTGCTCTGTCACCTCCGGCCCCATGTCAGTGGGACACCTGAGTGTGGCCTGAGAAGATGGAGCATTTGGCCAAGAAATTGAAGGCCATCCCCATCTCTGACAGTTTTGTGGGTTCTGAGAAAACCAGCTCAATTTTTTCTCTGTAAACTTCCTGCCAGCCTCAAAAACACACTTCAAAGGAATTGCTTTTCATGGCCTTCATTGGGCTGTTGTCACTTCTCTCTTTGCTATAAAATCTACCAGGTGGAGTAAGGCAATACTTTTTCTCTTTTTAATTTGCAATTTATAACACAAAATGAAGGTAATAAGGAAGTTAAAGGCCTTTTTAGCCTTTTAGTTTAACACTGTTATACTACATGGAAGTACATTCACTGACATGAAATCTTAAATATAGTGGAAATGTCACTTCAGGAGTTCTTGATTTTACCTGTTATAGGTTTTCTCTGCTGCATCCTTTACCCCAGTAGCATTTCATCATTGAAACTTTTCTTATATCCTGCAGTAGTGCTTTACAAACTGCTGAAATTTAATAATCTAAAGTACTAATTCTTATGCAGTATGTACAAGTGTGCCTTTTAATGTGTTTACTGAACTCTATGTATGTGAGTCTGTATGACACATGAATGAGAATTTTTAATGCCACTGAGATTAAGTCATTCAAGTGATAAAAAGAATCATCTTCAGACAACTACAGAATCTGTAGACTGAGAGCAAGTTAGGTATGTGTATTCAAGATTTACACAACCCTTCTCTCCAGTATGTAAATATTGATTACAGGGAGGTCTGGGACCCAGCAGAAGCAATTACAGCCTTCCCAGTCTGCGAGGAGCACGTGCAAGACTGCAGTTCACAATGGCCGAAAAAGTCACAGCATCTTTAATATTCCATTATAAGATAAGCTAATTTATTTCATTAATGAAACACTATTCTCCAAAGAAAAAGTGCTAACAAGTTCAGAACAGTGAATTGCAGAGGAGTAACAGTGTAGGTTACTGAAAGGGCAGAGGGAACAAGCCTCGAGTTCTGCCTGTCTGTGCTATAAACACTCATATGCCTCAAACTAATGAAATATATGCATTTAGAGAATTGATAAATAAAGAAGGATAGTATGTTTCAAAAAATTATTTTGTGAACAGAATGAGGGTCTTATTTTATTAGAGGGCTCCCTGAATAGTTGTGTCCTTCAGAAATGAGCTGGGTTGATGTGTGAACACCAGCATCTCTACCTATAGTTTCAGCTGATTTGTGAAAACACTCTGATCCCTAATTATATATGATGATTCATCAAGATTATCTGTCCCAGGAAGGAATGCTTTCTGGTTCTCAGGCTGGGGTCTGTGCTCTGGCAACACTCTCATTATACATGGGGGTGATTCCCATCATGCACCACCTCTTTTCACACCGCAGTCAGCTGAGAAAAGAGCTATATGGTGCACCCCAGGCTGCCCTGGTCTTTAAACCTAAAGAAAAAACAAAACCCAGCTGTCATTGCTTCACTGAGCAGCACCTCTAGTTCATTATTGCCCTAAAACAGTATAGTCTCTAAACAATGCATTAATTATTAGCTTGCTTCATTAGCTAATCTCATTATGCAGGCATTTTATCAGTAAAACTGAAAGGGAATTACTAGGAACATCACTTTTCCTGTTGCATTTTAGATTGCTTAGTAGATCAATAGATGATTTGAAAACACTCTTGTTTTACTGTAGTGTCAACTTGGCCTGCTAAATTCTTGTGTTCAGGTAAGAGTGCATTTGATGGTTAAAAATAATGCTTTTGCCAAATGATGTTTTGGGGAAGGATAAATTAAGCGTATAAGATGATAGCGCTGGGGATACATTCTACTTTTATTACCAATCCGCATTGCTGATGCTCCTAGGAAGCTTTCCTTGAAGCAGGAGTGCAAAATGCCAGGCCCTGCACAAGTATCATGTCAAGATATAAGCAGGTAATCTTCCTAAATTAGAGCAAAAGTGACTAAGTCAGCAATTCTCACCTCTGGAGTTTGCACTAACTCAAAGCTCCACACCTGAGCCATGGTGACACTCCGCAGGGTTCAGAGTCTGTGAGACCCTGGGACTGCCATGGAGCTATCACTTCATTAATACTGGCATTTTCAGATCAACTCACCAGTTGCCTAAAGGGAAAATACTTTAAAATATCCACTTAGAAGTAATTTTGAAGTAGTTTTTATTATCAGATATTAATTTCAAAATAGTACCTAAGGGTCTGAGGTACTGAAACATTTACTGAGAGTTTAGAATGATACTAAAATATAACAGGCATGTATTAATCAGAGCAAGACTCTTGTGAATTGAACTTGATGGTTTAGACCTTGAAATGTGCTTGAAGTTTCCTATGAAGCTAGTAAGTGTGATTACATTTGTAGAAACACCTCCCCAGAGAAAGCATTTTACTGCTCTGGATAGGATCAACAACCACCTGTACATATTTTACACAGAAGAAAACAGCTCAGAAGTTAATAGAGAGGGTTACAAAGTCGAGGGCAAGAGAACAGCTGAAATAAACAGGAGGGAGGGAGGAAGCAGGGACTGACAGTGATGAACCAAGCAAAGTATGAGATGGTTGATAACAGTCACTGCTGCCTACCCCGTTAGCTGTCAGGAGTTAATAGGATTCTCTAGGTAAAACTATGCTGCAGCATCTCTTGGAATAATTTAAAGGAATCAGATGACAACTGGTCTGGTATTTTTGTCCCTTCATAATTAGTGTTTCACGGCATTTCTTCTGTGAAATTTATTCTAGGTTATTCCGTGTTCTCACATGTGAAAAGTTAGAGATGGTTGAAATTCTGAGAATTGGAATTAAATTAGATGAGCTACACTTCCCTGCTCCCCATGACTGAATGACAAAACTGTGATGCCTTATTTCCTTGCAGAAATTACAGTGAGAAACTGTATGTTAACTTGCTAAAAAAAAGGAAAAATCAAAAACTACCTTTCTTGTAGTGAAGCCGATCCAGTTTGAAAACCAAATGGTGCTATTCAATGGAGTTCACATTCTACTGAAGCACCATATTTGAAAGAAAATAAAATAAAAGCTAGGAGTGTTGGCAAGTGGATAGCAATATCTGCATGCAGCCATATATCCACAAATGGTTGCTGCATGTTGTTATTAGAGTTTATATATAAATTTGTATCAGTACCTTTGAGACCTTTGAAGCGGTGTATACAAGTGCATCCATAGCTTACACTAGTATCTTCTATCAAGTAGAGAATTACAATTTATGTTATTTGAATCTTCAAAGGGTGTGAAAAGCTCTAGTTAGGTGCATTCAGGTCAACAGGAATAATTCAGACCCAGACTAATATGATCTTCAAGTATGTTTGATTTCTTCTATCATATTTGCTTGAGTATTTTCTGAGAAGCATTAGAATGAACCATTTGGTTTAAATTATTGTATTGAAGATATAGTTGGAGACAGCTGTGTTAAAAGGATTTTAGCTAGTCTATTGGATGAGGTAGTTTCCCTGGAAACTTGAGAAGGATACTTCTCACTGCAGTGTTTTTTTAATTGTTATTCTTTATTTGTGCTATTTTGTTTGATAGAATTATTAACAACATATACTGACTGGATGAGTGTTTATTTTCACTGGTTCTGGCATAGTTACAGCCAGGAGCCAGAGTTATGGTTTAGGTTTCTGAATGTGACAGCAAGATAGATAGCAGCTGATACTCATAAATATCCTCCAGTGGGAGTCTCCAGGTTTTTCTTTTTCATTGATGATTTTTCTTTACAACTGGTTACCTAAGGGAAGTGACTTTGTTACACTCTTTGAGCTGCTCCAATCACTACTGAGCCAATACTGCCAGCCTTGATTTGTTTATTCACCTCTCCTGTGGTGCACATCCCTCCTGCTGAGCCACTCCTAGTGCTAGAACCTGAGCTCAGTGTCTGCTCTCATCACCTCTCCCCTTCCTACACATCACCTTCAAAACATTCCTTGGCTTTGGTTCATCTGTAAGTACCATAATGATGCACTCGGCTCTTCTCAGGTAACTCTGGAGCTTCACTACAGGAGCATCATTTTTTCTCTCTTCATCAGGCAGTTGTGCTTCCTGCTTGGGACTGCAATGAGGTTTTTAGCCCTTCTGGGAAGCCATGTAATCTGTGCTGTGAGGCACCTGTTTGCTGCCAGGTACCATAAACAAATACAAATGCTCTAAATTTATAACTGATAATTTTTGTGTGAAGATTATGTCTGTGTTTAACTATATAAAACTTGCATTGAGATCTAGTGGAGCATTCTAGCTGCCTTTACGCATGTGGGGTGGCATCTAGGTGCCTCTTTTAAAGTCCCTGAACCTCAATAGGAAATGCTGCAATAGGGTATTGGAACTAAGCTGCCATCAGAGGTGTAAATTTGAGTAGTAAATTTAGTGATCAAGTAGATTTTCAAAATCCAGCATGTTCTTCTGAACTTGATGGCGATGCTCTCTAGTGGAGCATTTTGAAAAATCTGTTAGCAGATGCCCAGAAAAACTTTGGTGCTGAGGATACAGGTAGGTGAGGCCAAAAAAAACAGAAAAAGAAAAGAGCCAAAAAAGGATTAAGGGACTTGAACTCCTTCATGTTTTGGTCTCCTTTGTGGGTATTTAGCTTGTAAGTATTAAGGAAGCATTAAGATACATTACATGTGTTTGGTTATAGATGTACAGGCAGATAAGGACAAGGTTGAGCTCTATTTATTTTTTGGAAGTTAATTTCTAAAAAATCTCTCCACTTTTCAGTATTTACTACTACACTCAGCTTAGGAGCATCTCCTGGGCAAAGTATTTCTGGTTAAAGGAAAAATCACTGCAGATTTTTTTAATGAGTAGCACAACTATTACTGTTAATCCTACACCATTTTTTCATGAGGCACAAGTCCATACTACCACCTAGTGCAATTCATGTTTCAATGCAACAGCATTATGCTGTATGATGTCTTTATTTATTAATGAATTCCTCTGAATAATTAATCTAGCTGACGTATTTAGTGACTACAGTAATAAGTCTATATTAATGATAGAAACAGAGCAAGATTGTTCTTCCTCTAAGCCTTCTGTAAATAGAGCACAGATTTCCATGCTTTATCTGCTTATTTTCTCACATGTATACAGTAATTTTAAGATTGTGATCACTCCCCTGGTACTATAATACACACCTACACTCCTGCTGAATTATGCAACTGTGTGCTTAGGTGAATGAGCAGTGGTTGGTTTGTAAGAGAACCCTATTAATATTTGAAGTGTGAGTTGGAAAAGGAGAGTAAATTGTCTTGATCTCATGTGCTGTGGTATGCAAAACCACAGCAAATCTCTGAGTTCGTAGGTATTAGTATTCTGGTCTTAACAAAGAATGATACGGATTAAACAGCTCATGTTGTTAATTCCTAGTGTATAGCTCTTACTTTAGTGCCATTCCACCTCTCTCAAGAAACAATCTATTTTTAAAAAAAGTTATGTCCAAGAAACATCCTCAAAGGAAATAGGCATTATTTAAATAAAATTCCTAAAGGCCAAACGTAATGTTGGTCTTTAATATATCTACTTAATAATGAATATACATAAAAACATCGTCCATTTGCAAAGGATTTGGGTGTACTTTATAGCTGAATCCTCATTTTGTCTCTATTAATGAATTGTTTTAGAGTCACAAGTGTATATTACCATAATTTTGTTTTTTAAAAAGTTAGCCAAGGTGATACTTTCTATTACCATGTTTAATTCTCTATTTTAATGCTATGTCAATAAGGAAAAAAATATATAGTTAATTTAGTGTGAAGCAGAACTTTCTTTAATAGTAGCTGTATTTGTCCTTGCTCAAAAATGCAGAGTGTAAGCTTATTTTGTGTAAAGAAATAATACAAATATATTAATAGTAGTTCTATTTATGGGCTAACTAAACTCTGAAAGAACTAAATACACCTTAGTTCAATAAGCAACTGTTTTTCCAAGCCTCCTTTTCTTTTTTTTTTATCTTCTTCATTTCAAAGTGTCAGGTCTAAAGAGACAGAAAACTCCCTATAAACACATAAATAACTAAGAAGTTTTACTAATTTGGAATTCAAATGTGATTTGGGCAAAGGGTTCTTACCTCCATGAAGAGCCAAGTGTTTAAAGCCTAGGGTACAGATTTAGATGGCCAAAATTCTGCTTGATGGATAATTCCTTGGACTTTAGTGAGACTGGAAAGTGTTCAAATATGAACAGAATGCAAACTAGTTTAATAATTACAAGGTGTAGCACTGTAACTGTATAACTATAAGCTATATATATCTTTTCCATCAGAGTAAACTCTTCTAAGAGAAGCCTCAAATATGGTGTTATAGTTTGTCCATCATACCAGCGATGGCTCTTTCTGTAACATGGTATCACTGGTTTTACCTTCACCACCATGCATGCCTGGCAGGCAGGTGTGGCTTTAGATTTACCTTAGGGGCTTTAGAGGAGTGACTGATGATCTTGCAACTCCAAGTGCATTTTCTTTAAGATTCTGGGCAGTGGTCCCAGATTTTAAATGGACCCCTCAGGTAGATTAATGGTACAGCTATTCAGAACAGGCAAAGAGCTTCAATATATTGTTTCTGTTCTGTGTTTGGAAAGAAGCATGTTAATGCACTCATTCCACTGAATTAATTAATGAGTAAGGAAGAAGTTAGGTGTCTGCTAGAGATAAGGCTTTTAAAAATGATCATGTCTTGATAATTCACACCTGAAAGTCCACAAAGAAAACACTCTTGGCTGTGGCACTTATCATACACTGACCAGATTTTGAAATGAGTTTTGGAGTGCTGGGGAAATTGCAGAAGCAGGAAAGCTGTGAATAGCTTACAAGCATTTGAAAAGGACTTGCAGCTAAATGGCCTGTTAATCTGATGTGAGCTCCAGGTGAAATAGTGGGAAGGGCAAAGGATTTCAGTGACAAAGAATTAAGTGAAAGGAATAGAATTAATGCTAGTTGGTGCGATTTTATAGGAAATAGGCCTGATTTAACTCCTTGAGAGATTATAAATGTAATCATACTGTGTGGATATCATATGCTTTAACTGCTGGTAGATATTCAGCTAGCACAATATCCTGCTTTTCCTTTAAAATAAGTGGCACTGTACCACATGCAGTCTATAAGCAACAAATTAAAATCTGAAACTGATAGGTTGGAAAAAAATTACCCAGTGAGGCTGTTCACAATTGTCTTACGAAGAAGAGAGCTCAAACCAAAGCAATGCTACAGTTTTATGTGTAACTTGGACTTACATATAAAATTACCATAGATAAAATATGCAGATGACACAGAGACTGACAGGTAATGATGCTGAAGTGGCACAGAGTACCATGGATAGTTTGGTGAGCAGAATGAACCCATGTAATTAGCTACTGTTTTAATATATTCACATGCTGTGTTCTATATCTGAAAAAATGCAATTTATAAGCATGGAAGGGAGGACATATCCTTGAGAACATCAACTTTGGAAAGTGCTTATAAATCATCTTGACCAACTGAGTCAACACAGACTCTAATGTGATGTTTGAGGTAAAAAGGATTAACAAGAATTTGTAAATCTATTCAGTGTGTGGGAGTAGGAAATCAGTTTTACGTTTATATAAGCACTGATTAAACCAGTACTAGAATATTGCTTACAAGTCAGCTGTCAGTGTTTCTAACAGTACAAGAAATGGAGAAAGCGTAAGAAGAAAAGCACAAAGATTATCTAAGCACTGGAAAAATGCCTTACTGTGAAGGACAGACAGAATGCGATTTGTTAAACTTAGCAGAGTCCGAGAGATAACTTGATTGTAGCACAGCAGTACTAATGCAAGGAGAATGTACCATTTATTAAAAAGCTTTTTGATCTCAGAGAAGAAAGAGTAAGGAAAAAGCAAGGACTAGAAGCTACAGCCAACACATTGAAACTATCAATTAGACAAAGATTACCATGCCAGTTAGTCAGCAGAACAGGTCTGATGCTCTCCACCCTTGAAATATTCAAACTAAATCTGTGTTCCTTTCCAAAAGATGGGGTTTAACCTGGCTAGATTACTGGTATGATACCTCCTTCTTGTACGTAATAAAGTTTAGTGAATTCTCACACTGCATAATATTTATTCTATTTTTGCACAGAAACAGACTCATCAGAAGTATTTTAATGTGTCCAACATAATTGTGTAAAATTGAAGAAGAATTAAGAATACAGCAGTAACAAAAAGTGTTTCCTGATTACAATTGTAAACTGAAAATTATGCAAGAGAACTTTTTATTAATACGAAAAACCACTAGATGGCAGTGAAACATCCCTTTACAAATCCTCTGCATGATTGCCTCCTTATCCATATTCTTTAATCAAGACTAAAAGGAATTCATGTACCATAGTTTGAACAATACAAGTGACTAGACAGGATTAATTTTCTTTCTTTCTGTTCACTGTATACAACACACCCTTCACTGTTTAGTTTATGATTATCTGAATTATCTTTATGCACTTAAATGTTTGGAGACTTTGTTTAAGGGAACTTAATCAGTAACAAAAATATGCCAAATACTCCTTAGAATATGGAATTGAGCATCTTCCAATGCATAGTGTGATCACTGGCTAGGCCTTGTTCTCTTCCTGCTACAATAAATTCAGTTAGATTACAGCAATTCTCTATTCTAGAGTGAAACAGAGGCTACAGGCTCCTCTCTCACTACAACATGGCATCAAGACTGCTTCAAAATCTATTAGTGTGCAATAACAGGGATTACTGTTTTCATAAAACCCAAGAAATATTCTGTATACTTACAAATACTCTTTTTTCATCTATTTAATAAAATATTTACATATGAAATTCACAGAATGGAAGGGACCTCAAAAGATCATCTAGTCCAACCCTCCTGCTGAAGCAGGGGCACCTGGAGCACATTGCACAGGATCACATCTAGGCAGGTTTTGGAAGTCTCCAGAGAAGGACACACCACAACCTCTCTGGGCAGCCTGTTCCAGGGCTTTGTCACCCTCACAGCAAAGATGTTTTTCCTTATGTTTGGGTGGAACTTCCTGTGTTCTAGTTTGTGCCCTTGTCCTGTTACTGGGCACCCCTGAAAAGAGTCTGGGCCCATTCTCTTGACACATGCCCTGTAGATATTTATAAGCATTAATAAGATCCCCTCTTAGTCTTCGCTTCTCCAGGCTAAACAGAACTGGAGATTGGTCACTATGAAGACTTTTCTTCCAAACAAATAGATGTTGTCTTTAAATACCTAAGACATTAAGTGGAAAAAAAAAGAATCAGCTCACATTTCATGTTTCCAAAGACATTTTTAAGCTCCTCAGCTATTCAGGCTGACAGGCTTCTGCTGATGGGAGTGATCATAGGAGTGGTAAAACTGATAATATTGGGGAATTACTGTATAGGTCTGGTTGAAGAAATGCAGAAGGTCTATAGTTTAGCGTAACACATCTAGTGTTTTAAAATGGAAAGGGATGTAGTATTATACTTTCTGATACAATTTTAGTCAAATGAAATAAAATGACCACCCCATGTTTGAAAACATATTCAAACCCTACATGTATCAGCAGGGTGACTGGAGATGACTGTGAATGTGTGGATGTGTCTTAAGTCAGGCCCTTCAGAGAATCAGGGCTACCATGTGCTCTACTTGGAATTCAGAGGCTGTGAGTGTTTTTGACAGTTGGGGCTTCAGGAGGTTTACCAGTGAGTCAGGTGGGAAATGTCCTTCTGCAGATGAAGGTATTACTAAATATAATTGGTTTTCAGCCCATAGTATAGATGCTTTGCTACACAAAGGGCTAATAATACCAGCCTGCTATCTAGAATAATAATAATTTTTTTTAAAAGGCATCTAGAAACGTGATAAATTCAGCCCAAAACTTCACCAAATGAACAACCAAATAATTACAAAAGTCTTTGGATAAGAGGCTTACAAACTCCAGCAGACACAGTGAGAATGATGGGAATTTAGAATTGGGCTCTCACTAGAACCTATAATCACTGCTTGTCAGCTGCAACCAGGAAAAGAAATAGAGCTACTACTTACTTAAATACTCTATTGACAAGCAAGGCAGAGGTCATTAGACATTGAATCCCACCCTTTAGCGAGTTAACAGACTATAGCATCACATTTAATTTCAGAGCAGAGGACCAGAGCTATTTTGCTACTCCCCTTTACCCAGTATCTGTTTATTGCATTGTCATCCTTGGAAGTGGGTGTGCAGCATATCTCTTAAACCTGTTATCTTTGTCATGGAATTCACCTGGAGGTGTTTTCTCTTACTAAAAGCTTCAGGACAGGTCCCTATTTACTACTTCAGCTCAGTCAGTGGTAAAACCCTTTCTCATGCTACAAAGTCCTATCAAGCTGAAGAATACAGTGGTAAGACAGTTGTCTCACTCTACACCTGAGCTAGCACACTGACTTAATATGAGTTTAAACTTGGACTAACAAACACACCAACCTAGATATATGCATTGTTTCAAGCAAATTACTTTGAGCTCTTCAAAATTCAAACTTATTAAAACCCCATCATACAGTAAGATCTAACCCTCTACATGTGATTGTTGTGAATGGCAAATCCCAAAGCAGTGCTCTTTATCCTATTGAAGAACAAGGAGGGTCTACTACAAATAGGTAGTGGTGCTGGTCAGGAATGGGATCCTTAACCAGGGAGGCAGTGCTGGAACATGTCTTCTGTAGCTGGTCTTCCTCTGTTATCATTCTTCTAGGATCTGTTCTTTTAGGCTCTCTACATACTTTTGTGGCAGGAGTTGGCCTTTCAGGTGCTTTTCCCATCCATTTTTGATCTGTACATATAATTCACTTTGTTTTATAAACAAATATTCCTTTCTCTTGAGGTCTCATTTTTCAAGACTAGTCATCAGCCAAACTATCAAGCTCTACATAGGTGAACCTATAGAGCTGGAGACTGCCTGTTGCCTCTGTGACTGGGGACCCCATAAGATAGATTGGCTGAACAGGGTTGTGTGACCTCAATTGATCTTTTGCCTCGTGTCATACATACGATTTTTTTCTCACTTAGTGTGTCATTCAGTTACAGGTACTTTTTTCTGTGACTGACATTTTATTTCTTGCTGTTCTTCATTTTATAACATTCATTTGGTACTATAACCAATTCAATCACTTTTATGTCAAACAATTAGAGATAATTTGTGTGGGTACTGTTGCATTAGCTAACTGTAATTTTATTCTGTGGTCAGATATTGTGGTTTTCTTGGTAGTCTTTGAATTGGTTGTTAATAAGTAAAATAACATGAAAATGTTGTAGCTTAACTCCTTTTTATAAGAAACAAAAAAATTGCAATTTGATTGATTTTGTGGTTTTCCTCCCAGTTCTAGCTGTTTCTTGTTTCGAGAATAGGTACTTATCTGGGGAAGTAAATTTGGACATGGGGGTGCTTTTTACATATCTTCACTGTGGCTTGTAATCTATCTGCTGGCTTGTTGGCTGTTGAGGTTCTTGGCTCTTCTGCTCCATAGCTCAGCCTTTCACCATATCTTTGACTTAGTATATCTCCCAGTTTTTTTGGCTCCTGACTTTGGGTTGTCTTTGCTCTACCTCCAAACTCATTAAGTTTGTAAACCCATTGTAAGCCCTTAATTTCGTAGATTCAGGGTTTAATAGACTTTCTTTTTTGGGCCTCTGTGGTCAGACCTTACTCACCCTGGCTGGTAAACTCTTTTTCAAAGTTCAGTGATTTTTCCCAAGCCTTCCCAGGTCCGTAGTCTGTTCTAAGTATTTTCTTGTTAGATTATTTTCAAATGGATCTTGGGTTCTCCTTTGCAGTAATCTGCTTGGATCAGGCTGCTACTGGGAAGTGTATTTTATGAAGCATGGCTGGGAGCTGTGATTTGATGATAAAAAATCGGGCTGCTCAGCTGTGTCTCAGGTAGGTGGTCACAGCAGAGGAGAGGAGCTGTGGTGTCAGTGTAAGCCTCAGATAAAACTGCAATTCATCAGGTCCTTTGTGAAGGATGTAGGACTTGACGCTTGTCAAATCTCAGTTCTTACCGGGTAAATTTAGTGATCTAAAGTATTTCTGTGTCTCCTTTCTTAGGCCATCTTTCTCACTAACTGCTTCAAGTATTTCTCTGGCTCTAATTCATCTTTTTTGGTCATAAAAAGGGACAACTACTTCCTCTGACCTCAGAGGTTCTCTTAAACTCTCACATATGCAAGGTGTATATATAATACACCCTTTAAAAAATAATTCTTATTATGTCATCAGTGAAATAATATATTCATAATAACTCTGTGTGTATTTTCATAATAATCCTGTGTATTTTCACAGCAATTTGGCCATGTTCTGTTCTTTAACATATTTATTAAACATGACAAAAGATTTGGTTCTTTTGTACCCATTGTTTAAAAAATTCCTTATCCCTGGTTTGATATTTTTGAGGAAAATCCAAAACTCACAAACTTTTGCTTAAGTTTTAGTTTGGATCTTTCAAACAGAAATATTATATTTGTCCCAAGTTACATTATTCATAAGACAGTGGTGACAAATGTACTTTTATACTTGAAGAAATTAGTATGTTTTACATTTACCCTGAAACAGCCAGTTTAGTCCAGCATTACTTTTTTTCAGAGCTGTTGAGGGATTTGTTTAGCCCAATAGGATTTGTATTGATTTCTGTTTCACTTTTTTTTTGGTGAGCTTTATTCTCGTTTTGTTGTTATATTGATTCTGAGAGCTTTAGCCATTTGAGTTATTACAAAGTTTGCTATATTTATGCTGTAATTCTCCTACAATAATAAAGAACTTAGACCTTCACAGCTATTAAAAACAAAACCCCTCCAACAAAAAAGCAACCCCCTCAAAACCTGTAGTTGCAGATGGCTTCCTGGCATCTGAAGTATCTCTGAAAAAGGTTTATCATATTTCTTTTCCCAAAGTGTTTTTTCAGGTGACTTAAGGACATTAATTTATATTATTAATTGATAGTTATTAGATGCTATTGCTCATTCCACTTATCTGAAATGTATATGTAGAATGCTGGTATAAGCTAATGAGTTTTGTTTCATGTCATATACAAGTATTTAATCTGTATGGATCGAACAACTATATAAATATGAGATCATTGCAAAATAGATGCAAGGATTCTTGTAAGTAAAAGTGGATAAAGCCAAAGTTAGAAAACAAGTTTTTCTTGTTTGATAAATCAATACACTTAACATAAGCAACCTCCTTTAAACGAGTAAAATGATGAGGATAAACTCAGCCATCCTAGAAAATCCTCAATTTATATCTGTTTCCAGCAATTCAACCCAGGAATAGCAGTGCTTTAGCTGTCCGTAGACACTCTGATATGCAACGGTATCATTTTACAATATGCTTTGGATTTGATCAAAACCCACAAGCAGCAGTTGCCTAGCTTTAAAAGAGTCAGATGGTCCCACAGAAGTCAAAGGGACTAAATTGTTTAAAATGAAGCACATCTTAAGAAGATCTTAAGTCTTTGGGAAGAGACAAAACAAACCTTATAAGGTTGTCAGCTCAAACACCACCAGTTATTAGGAATGGTAATTCCAACCTCTTGGAATTATCCCAGTTAACCCAGTGGATCAAAATACTGTTTGATATCAGTACTGTAGATCAAACCTTGCCAGACTTCAAACTGCAGCTGTGTCCCAAGAGGAGAAAACTTTTTCCATCACAGGCAGAAATTGGTCAGCTTCTAAAAGGGATTTATTTCTCCCTTCTTAATAAAAAACCTTTTGCAGTTTTATGCAAAAACCTGGACAGGCTGGAGAGTTGGGTGGGGAGAAATTTAATGAAATACAAGGGCAAGTGTAGAGTCTTGCATCTGGGCAAGAACAACCCCATGTGCCAGTATAAGTTGGGGACTGACCCTTTGGAGAGCAGTGTAGGGGAAAGGGACCTGGGGGTTCTGGTGGACAGCAGGATGACCATGAGCCAGCAGTGTGCCCTTGTGGACAAGAATGCCAATGGCATCCTGGGGTGTATTAGAAGGGATGTGGGTTGTAGGTCAGGGGACATTCTTCTCCCCCTTTNTGGAACATAGGAGGTTCCACATAAATATGAGAAAAAACTTCACAGTGAGGGTGGCGGAGCACTGGAACAGGCTGCCCAGGGAGGTCATGGAGTCTCCTTCTCTGGAGTTGTTTAAAGCCCACCTGGACATGTTCCTGTGTGACCTGATCTAGGTGATCCTGCTCCAGCGGGGGGATTGGACTAGATGATCTTTCGAGGTCCCTTCCAATCCCTAACGTGATTCTGTGATACGTGCTTGAATGAATAGGGTTCCTCATTCAACAGAAATAGGGTTCCTCATTCAACAGAAATTCTTCAAATTCTGTCTAGAAATGTGGACTTTTCATTTAGAATACAATTTTCCCTCTGCTGTGCTGAAGCTATCACTCAGTACTTTGTGGGTTGTGGGAGAGGAAGAAAAGAAGAATTCTCATGTAATCAGAAGACAAGTGCCAAGTAATAGACTGGCTTAGCATCAATCTACTGGTCAGCAGATTTAGAAACTATTCTGGACTCTCATGCAGTATTGCTGGAGTCGAGCTGTTTCAGAGGGCTTGTTACAGAATTGCATTGTCAAGGTATAAATGGAATACTGTTAAGTATTTCTTGATGGTAATAGCAGTCTTCCTCTCAAATAAGGCCACATCACTACCTTAAAAATAGGAGAGCATTCATTCTAAAAGCATTCATTGCAGTAATGTAGGAACTCGGTTGCACGTGTAATGGACTATCTACTGCATGGACAGCAAAGGGGAAACTGAGGATGTACAGCTGTTGAACTCAAGGACAAAACACAACCCATCCACACTTTGAAATGAGTAAACCTTTATTTTAATGAAAAGTAAAGGCAGATACAAACTGTGGTTTAATCAAACAAAAAACCAGAATCAAACCTGATAGAGCCTGAGTAAAATGATCCTAAAATACCCAGAGTAGCTTCTGTGACACTCCATATTGTATGCCACGTGTTATTCACTTGCCAGAAGCCTTTTTTTGTGATAGATTCTGGAAAAGAGAAACAATTAATTATGGAAAATGGAGTCTATGAGTTCAGTGTGTTCTTTACAGAGAAGTTTTTAAACATTGTGCTTTTGTGTTTTGTTTGGCGAGCGTGATTAAATTAACAGATAAAGTACAAACAAGTTACATTTCTCCAACAGAAGCTGAAACTGATCATATAAGTGAGTAATACAAATTTCCAGTGGGTGTTATTCTGCTATTGATCCTGGTGGCAGCCACATCTTCATACGGCCCAATCAGGGGCTCTGAAATGAGCCTTGAATACTCCTTTATTTCCAAAAATGGGACTTCACAATATTTTTCCTTCTTGTATTATTACACAGACTGACAATCAAGAAGTTTGAAGTTAGGATTGATATTTAGAGAAAAAACACAGTTTAATAAGTTTTTGTAAGGAATTTTTGAGTGGACAAAATAAAACATTAGATAAAAGGATGCTATTATCATCCTATTTCTCCATATTTCTATCTTCCATTTAACTGACGGCTGGAGGTAAAGATTCATTTAGCTCCTAAATGCATAATACTTTGCAGCTTTCAAGGAACTAATGTTTAGTATTCTTCCCTCAGATAGGTCTTTCTTGTACTAAAATCATATCTTTAAACTTTTTTCTGTGCTTCCCTTTTCTGTGAGAAATTATATTCCTGGATATTTGGAAATAATAGGCTAAAATAAATGAGAATTGGAGTGTATCTGCAATGTAAGGATGTTTGGCTGTGTACATAGTATAAATAACCTGCTTATTTAAACCCACTGATAATCATCTCAATTTACAGCTTTAAAACTAAAATTATCAAACACTTAAAATACATAATGGAAATAGCATACCATTTGCAGAATTTCAATTTCTGTTCGAAGAGTCTCACAGATACTTTCCCAGTCATCATCTTTGCAACTTTCCAATTCTTTCTTAAGCCTACATCCAAACAACAAATTTCAAATGTTTGGATCAGACAATTGTTGCTTGGGTAAATATTATTTTCAGCTTTGGTCCCAATTGTCAATTTGACTTATGTGAGAAAACCTTCATTGATTTATTTGCATGATTATTTGCAGTGTTTAAGTTTGTAACTGGCAGTCCAATATGCTGCTGTCCCACAGTATCATTGGATTTCATTCAGCACTGGCAGTTGTGATTGCAATGCGAGGAAGAAAATGACATTTTGGGTTTTTACAAAGTATATCTTGACGTTGTTAGACAAATTTCTGGACTGTGTTGTTTTCATAAACCATGACAGATTTATAGCCTCATTAGTCATCATTTTCCTTACTTGAACATGTGAATTTTAATGGTGATACTTAGGAAGTACCATATGTTACTGTTCCTACTTTCCCTGGGTATCTACTTGTAGCTGCTGGTGCAGACAGAATATTGGACTGGATGGGTCACCTGCCTGACCCTGTGCAGCCCTTCCTGGGCAACCACTGCTCCCTACCCCTCCACAGGCTCCTTTGCTGTTGCTGCTGTTCTCTCCCCACTGCTCCTATTATTCTTCAGTGCTTACTGACTGTTTCCCCAGTAGTCTCAGCCAGGAATTCTCCAACTTTTCTACAATAAGGACTAATTTTACCATAGTGATTTTTGCATTCAGAAGAGCAGTTAGTCATGCTAAAAGGATACACCTAAACTCTGCATGTCAGTGACTGTGGTGGTTTAAATTAATACTCTGTAGGCCCAGAGAAATCTATGCCAGAGCTTTTAGTAGTCTGGTGAATACAAGGTGATGTGATTATACTAAGACTTTCCATGGCTGTCAGAAGAAAAGCATAATGAGAAAGCTGGAATTGCTTACACTCCATACAGCAAACAATATGAATATTCCGGGACATATAGACAGACTGAAAAACAGAGAGAAGTATATATTCTGCTTCTCATTCAATAGCTAAACTGATGCATCAAAGCAGGACCTTGTTTCTTCTGAAGTTGAAATAGGAGGTAGCAACCTTTTTTTTTTTTTATAGGGAATCAATTATTTAACCCTGTTATACAGATGATGCACCCCTTTAGCTGAACTGCAGATAAGAGCTTTTCTACACAAGAAAATGGCTTAGTTAAAAGTAAAAGGCATAGATTCATATAAGAGGAACAGCTGAGTCACCATGTGGCATTAGAATGGTAGCATAACACTGGACTGTAAGTTAATTTTGCTGTTCCTGTGGGAAATATAAATATCTTACTATCAATATGAAGACAGTATAAGCTCTGTGGGTTTGTATTACAAAGGAGTAAATGCCTCTTCTTTCAGGAGTCTCTATACTGCATTCTTAAGACATACAAATGTTTGGACAAAAGGAAATTTTGAACTACACCTTAAGAAATGAAATATTCACTGTAAAGTAGTACAGTGCTAGTTTACAGACCATTTTCATTGAGAGAAGTTCAAGACCTAAGATCAGCTTCTGATCTTGATTAAATCAGCTTAACTTCATTGCATTGCCTCAGTTTTTACTCTCTGTGGTCTCTGTTACCGTGATATTAGAACCCTAATTTGTTTAAGACACACAAAAGCACTACTTTGCCTATTTTACTTTAGGAAAAGACATAGTCTGTTAATCTCAGAAAAAATACTCTCTCATTGTCTTCCACATTGTAGAACTAATGCATTGTCTGTTTGCTACTTGTCAGCTAAGAATGATACTAGTCCATGTTAGGTGTACACTAAGGATAGAACAACCAGAAGATAAGCAGTAAGAGCTGCTTAGCTGTGTCTTGGGATTGTGAATTAATTACTATTAATGATGGGCTTTGAAACGGTAACAGTTTGCATATGGATTTTAAAATTTCATTTGAAATATTTTATAAAAGTTTTAAATGTGGTGACAGCACAACTCCTTACAGAGCATGTGGTAGTGGTGATAAAAGACATTCATTCAAATGTGGTGGTTAATTTTTACATTAATCAATTGATTCTGCTTCCAGGTCTTCCTTCTTTCTTATTTAGAAGGTAGATAATTACAGTATGTGCCAGGAATATTATACTCACAAAACAAGGGCTGTCTGTTAGGTTACAGTCTACACAATTAATGTACTGGAGACGCCTGAGTTACTGAATAAATGATGAAGTTTTACCAGAAGGAATGTGAGACAATGGAACTGTTAAAAAAAAAAAAAGCTTAATCTGGAAGCAGATTTAGTTTTTTTATTTTACAGTTAAGATAAGCAGGATATTCATATTCATCTTTCCACTATCAGATTGAATGTGCAGACCAATTATTCACAGCACTATGCTGTCTAGATGGAGGACAGGTTTTCTGTCACCTTTGGAAATGGAAAGAGATGTACCTTTTGCCAGAACAAGGATTAATATGACAATTATATCCTCCTTATGACTATGATAAAAAGTAAATCTCCTAAAAAAAATTCTGAAAAATCACATTAGCATTTGGCTCTTCATGTCCTTTGATTTTGTTTTATTTCTAGCATTTTGGTCTCCTTCAAACAAAAAAAATGTATCTTAAATGTATCAAAATGTATCATCACACCAAAGTAATTGTGTATTGGAAAGTTACAGTATCACAGGTAATTGGCTTTCATGAACAGCTAGAGTGGAAATGCTGTATTTGTGAAAAGAGGTTTGACTATAACTTTGAAAAACGTTCAAGAGCAACAGTGGTAGCAAAACCTAGTCTTAAATCAAGTAGGTGGGACAACAGCATCAGCACTTTTTTGGATGCTGGCTTGCCCTAGACTGAGCTTTGCTATCACTGGTCTATTTTCCTTTTACTCTTGAGTGCCAGAAGTGACAAAGAGATGAAAAAGGAGGAGATTGCTGAAGACAATCGATTCTGCAGCTTTGAAATGGGCACAGCTATTAGATGTCATTGGCGTTTGTGGTTGATACCACTCTTCTTGAATTGCAGCTGTATATGCAGAAGGCAAATAGGAAAAATAATTGTGAAATCAATACATGCCGGTATTATGAATTGAACCATGATGAAAATAATGTTATTGTCAAACAGGTTTTGCTGAAAATCATCCACGGATTCAAATTACTGGATCAAGACTGCACAAGCCAAAACTTGCATTCCAGGAAAAATTTCATGTAAAGAGGTCTCAAAGAATAAATATCTTGTGTAGAAGGCAGGGTGAATATGTGGGTTTGGAGCCTTTTTTTCCTAAGTGGGGATGAACAACCCTACCTGGTTATAGTTGGAGAAGCAGAAGGAGCAGCCTGTCTCTTGGTTACATTTTGCTGAGACTAGTAAAACATTTTTATTCTTATTTTCCTTCTTGTCTTTGCCTTGTCTGTGACTTTTTTTAACCATAAATACAAGGGAAAATGTTAGAGTGTATTATAAAATGGAATTTCTTGACACTGATATACAGGGCATAGACTTTACAGTACAAAACAAAGTTCTCTAAGAAGTATAAATAAACTTGAGAATATGTTTGTTGATTTTCCTGAATTTTATCATAAAATCAGGAGAAACATTTATCAAGGTTTTAAGACTTTTTTTTTGAGTCTGAAGAAAGGTATGGAAGGCTTTAGTTTATTGTCTCAAGGCAAAGTAGAACTAATGCATTGAGGTCATTCAGTCTCAGTACTGGGACTAAATTAATGTGTATGTCTCTATAGTGAGAGTGAGATTTTTCTAGGTATTTACAATTTGCTGACACTACTAAGCAGAAAATGTTATTGATACAGCTGAAGAAGTCAATAAATTTCAGACTATTATCAATTGATTGAGGAAGGGAGAAAATAAGTCCTAAATGGAACTCAGTATCTCGAAAAATAAACTCAAGCACTTGAGTTGAACAAATAAATTATAAAAGTATGTGCTTGATGGAGCAGAAATAGGACGAAAATTAAGAAAGTGATCCAGTAGCAATAACAAATGCTAACAAGAAGATGAAACATGAAAGTGAACAGGGTACCAAGCTACATAACAATGAGAATTGAAGGTAAGTGAAAATAAATAGAACTATCTTAGGTAAAATAAGAAAAATTGAGCTTTTGCTGTTATGGATCTAATGCTGATTGTAAAATATATAAGTATCTTTGATTAAAGCTTGCATTTTGTGAGTGCAATCAGGCAACTATGTATAAAAGTAGTTCTAGGTCTTGAAAAGTGTGGATTTTTTTAAATTTTATATTCTTCAAATACATAAAACATCACAAGAAGTCTTTAAGGAATATATCATTATAGATGAATAAGCATGGAAAGGTTAAGGCACACTGAATTAAATTGCACATTTAGGATGAGATTTACTTTTGTGCAGACAGCAAGACAAAGTTATGTGGACTGCTTTCCGTAGGAACTGTAAGAACAAATCACACAGGAAATAAAAAAATTACAAGCATCAGAGGCATCAAAACTGAAATGTGTTTCTAGAGGTCAATAAGATTCCTATTGAAAGGCAGGAAAAATAAATATGGGTCAATGATCCTTCTAGTTCATATATTTTGATTTTTCTATTGTATAGGGAAAATTAGATCTCAATTTGGATGTATTAATATGACTACTATATTGCTGAAATTACTATCTCTGTACTGTACTGCTTTGCTTCATGTGAACGATATCATTTTCTCAGAGCTAGAAAGAATTTAGAAATGTCCTTGTTTCCTTCTGCATTATGGGCTCTCCATTCTCTGCCCATCTTCTAGGTTGACTGCATCTTTCTTGAAAAGTAGGTCTGTACATGGTATTCTTACACCATCCTAGATTTAGTTGGAAATACCTGATTCTCTTATCTTTTCCACAGCTTTATTTACTTTTTATGTTTATAGTTGTCTTTTGATTACATAGTATGCTCAGGACTCTCTTCTCCTTTACTTGCAGGTGCAGACTATTGAAGTCCTTGGTTGTATACAAGTACATAAAAATTGCACTGCATATAATTATATTCCTTCTCTTTTTTAGCAACTCCAGTCTACAAGGTCTAGAGTTTTTCAGTTTTACACTATTGTCTTAAAACACCTTCTATTCCAAACTCAGTATGTAAAATGTTAAGCAAGACCAGCTATGAGTGTAGTTACCTTCTCCAGGCCCAAAATTTCTTTCTTCAGACCTATTAATGTTGTTACTATTAGTAATTTCCTTACTCACTTAAAATTTTTTGTATGTCTTCCCGAGGTTAACGGGTAGTTTCCCACGTAGGATAACATTTTACTAATATCTAGATGGGTGGTATTTCCATTTTCTTTGCCTAACCAATTGGTTGTCTTATCAAAGAAAGATATCATTAGTCAGATTTGATCTACTTTTTGTAAATCCATACTATAATTTATAATGGAAACCTATTTTAACATAATTCAAACTATAATGGGTCCACTGGGCACTGCTATTAAAAAGAAAAGCTTTAAAAAATCAATGAGGAGATTGTAATTAAAAAACTCATTTTGAACCACATATATTACTGCAGAGATTTCCATTTCCTGATTATAAAATTTAACATAAAATTAAATTCCAAATTATTTTTTTTTTTTTAAGCCACCAGGACATGCATGGCCTCAGGCAGTCCACTGTTAGCCTGAAACGTTTGTTCAGCTCTAATGAACATATTTCCTGTATGATTTATATGAAAGAAAGCATCCCTTTTTCCTTCCTTATTTCAGTATTGGAGTTGCTTTCTCTGGTTATGAAGCATAAGAAGCAATACTATATTTTTAGGAATTAGGCAAGTACACAAAGCCTTGAACTATTTACAAAGTATGATGACTTCATGCATTTCCCTTCTGCTACTGTTTTTCTGATGTAGAACAGAAATTCAAGTTTCAAAGAAACAATTTATCCCTGGTCTACCTTTAGAATAGTGTGAAAAATATCAATTTTAGGTAGGAACTGTCTATTCTTGATCTTGCCCCAGGTGGGGGGGTTGGACTAAATGATCTTTCAAGATCCCTTCCAACCCCTAACGTTCCGTGATTCTTAATCTAAAAAAACTTTAATTAAAATCATTTCTAGGTTACTTTACTTAGGGCAACAGATATAAAAAAGAAGATAATATAGTAAGTAATTACAATGAATATAATAGGGAAATGTCATAGCTAGGAATTTACTGATTTCAGTTACTCTGCTTGACTCCTGTATTGTTCTTGTGTGGTTAAGTGATGCTACTTGCTACCTGCCAGGGAAATGTGACTCGAGAGCTGAAGTCAAAGTTCTTTCCTGCTGTTTTATGTTTGGAGTTGGCATTGGCAGAAAGGATGATTAAAATAAGGCTTTTGATTTTAATTGCAGATCTTTTCTGAAGAGCCTCCTTTTCTTAAATATTTCTCTGAATTATGCACCTGTATCATGAGAGTTACGATTTCCAGAATGCCCATTTTGAGGAAGAGGCTACAATGTTTTATCCACAACTGTATCTATGCTTAACATTCAAATTTTGGTTAGCCTCTCCAATATCCAATGTGTATTAGAACAGGCCTATAACTGCAGCACCAACAGCTGTTGGAATTACTGGTGTGTGCTTCTCATGCCCTTTTGTAATTCTTTGATAGATTTGGGAGAAATTTTATGAAACTGCAGACATGGTATAGGGCATTTTTCTCAGATCAAAGATGAATTGCTGTAATTTGAATTAGCTGGCTACACTCTTCAGCTGAAATGCAATTTATTTTAAGATATATACTTAATTGTAATGAAGATTCTTGCTTTGCCAGCTACTTTTGGTATTGATTTTTAAGCTGGGACTAGGTATGTGATACAATAACAGACTTACAGGGTGATCTGGGAGCTACATATATCAGGTTATTGATGCTGACTGTCTCTCACATTTGTTCTGAGGAAGCATTAAAAACATTGGTATTTTTACCATTTTAAGAGTGGTGTGGCTTCCTGCTCTGTAAAAAAAACCCATCAAACCCTATTCCATAGAAAAAAATACATACTTTTGATCCACATTATTTGTGTCAAAATATTACTTTCTTTATATATACTAAATAGGATTTTCAGTAAAAATTAAAATTCTATTCTTGCAATCAATCTTGTATGGGGGAAAAAGCTTATCTTGGTAGGCTTGTCTCTCAAACACAGTAGGTTCAATCACATTGATTTTAACAGGACCAAAACTGACTCCTATTCAGATATACACTAGTACATGCAAGATTACATCAATTGGCACTTGGGCTGCAAGAGGTCCTTTGCAAGTGCCAATGGTGTATCTAGACTGCCAGGAGGACTTCCTGGTTCACCCCAGGTGCCTGGTTCTTGAGTTTTTCTCACTGACACTGGATGAATTCTTTTTTGTTGTCAGATTCCCTCCACAGGGCACCCACAGGAATGCACAGGATAGTTTGCTCAAGGACTATTGGTATGGGATGCATCAGCCTGTGCTCTGCTGCAGCATCTGTGGTCCCTCAAGTACTTGTGTGGTATATGACAGGGTGTGCAATGCCAGGTGGTGTCATTGTGAACCAGCAGGCTGCTGTGCTGGACGTAACTCCTGTAAGTGTTCCATGCGTTTTGAATGGAAAATACGTGTATATACATGACATTGTATCTTAATGACAGAGACACTACAAAGGGACCAGAGCAGATATGATCTCACCAGATGCTAGGCAGTGTGGAGATGACTGGTTAGCTGCAGATAATGCTGTCCCTGAGCAGTGTAGGCACAAGCCAGTGCGTATGTATTGATCTATGGGCTGCACAATCCACAATGGTAATTGGTTCACTGGATAATTCAGACTGGAAGAGATGTCAGGAGGTGATCTAGCCCAATGTCCTTCTCAAAGCAGGACCAGCTACAAGGTCAGACAAGGTTACACAGGTGTTTATCCAGTCAAGTCTGGAAACCTTCAAGGATTAAAACCATGCAACCTCTCTAGCAACCTTTTCCTTTGCTATAATATCCTAGTGACAAAAAAGCTTTTCCTTAAAATCATTCTAAACCCCTCTTATTTCAACTTCTGCTTTTCACCTTTTGTTCTCCTACTCTACAGCATTGTGCAGATCCTGGCTCCATCTTCTTGAAGACCTTCTTGTAGGTACTGGAGGGCAATCAGGTATCTCCCAGAGGGCTACATATATACTGCACTGTTTGTAGCATGTAATACTTTAAATTTCCTTTAACTTTCTTAACGTAGTAGTCCAAACAAAGAGGTGATAGGTAGGTTTTGTTAGGAAAAAAAATAATTGATAGAGTTGTACAAGTTTGATAAGGTTTGGGATAATTCTAAACAGCACAGAATTGTAACATACAGAAGTAGACAAATGAAGAAATGAGGATTGTCTGCTTGGCTCTACTGAAAAGCAGAATCTCTTAGTGCTGACATGGAAGTACAGTAACAGAGCTGTGTTGCTTCTGGCACGTGAGGTAACTTGTTCAGGGCTCTCTATAAAGCTTTGAGCTTTTCTGATCAAAAGCAAGTGAATGATTTGCATGATTTGCCTGGGATCTCATAGCAATCAGTGGCAAAATTGCGGATTAGTAATATAATGTTTGATACTTCTGTACCTTATACACAGGAAACCTGTTACAGAAAACTAATTACACCAATTTGAATATTAAGTGGCATCATGGCAATAAACTACTCCAAGGGAAGTATGTTATTTAGAGGAAAGTTGACAACCTCATGTATCACAAAACCCAATATATCACGATGGAATGAATAATGTAAAAGAGTGAATTATAACATGCTGTCTTACAGAATTGCTGCTGTTATTTACACTGTGTTTTCTATGTATATGTTGAACGCAAAGTTTTTGCTACTGTATGCAGAATTGGGAGCTAATTAATTTTTATGCTGAGGGAATTTTGGCCATGTCTCAACACCATGTAAGAGGTTGAAGAGAGTTAGTAATAGAGCTGATATATCATTTTCTTTGAAAAACTGATATTCAGCAAAAATGGGCCTTTACCAGATTGTCTTTCAGAGCAATGCTCAGGGTTCTCTGCAAAACTTTATTTTTCCATTGAAAGTTTTCAGAAAAAAATTACTGTATTTATTTATTTTTGTCAAATACTCAGAAATATATAGTAAAGAAAGTGATGGAAACAGAAGTTGTGTTTTTCCTTACAATTTATCTTAAAGACTATTTTGGAGCAGCTTTTCTAGGAGGAGTTCCTGCATTGTCTATTAAATATTTGTAAATATCCATAGGCATATTTATCTGATATACCATAAACCAGAAAAAATATGGTTAATTCTGTGATATGGGCCTTTTTGCATTGGAAGATATTTTTCTTGAAAAATATTACATTCTTTTCTGTATACTGAAAATGTAAATGCCACCTTTAAGCAAACTGACAAGAAATGAGTCATTACCAGTCAATTTCTAGGAAGCAATATTCACTGTCAAAGGAAACTGCAATGTCTTCTGTCTTGGTTAAATCTTTAAAATGTTGTTCTAAACCAGCTTGATTAGAAGGCAAAGTGCAATTGATGGCAGAGATCATAGAGAAAACATTTAGTAGCTTCAATAAAAGGCCCAATTGACCCATGGAAATTATTGTGACCCATCCATTCCATTGCAATCAGGCTCTGGTGAAGATCGTACAGCCAGACAGCAGGTGTACAGCATTGGGTAGTTCATCAGTACTCTGTGTGCCACCACTATTTTTGCAAAATCTTGAGAACTGGCCTTCCACCCAAGGAGCAGTCTTTTGCTCCTCCTCCAAGTTTAACTGGCTTGCAAACACTTTCAGTTTTCAGTTCATTGGAGTATACATGTAAGGGTGAAAGGCTGTAATAAAACAGGAATTCATGTTCTGTAATAAAAATGAATGATTCTTCTGATTTCAAAGGAATATTGTACAGGAAATGTAAGTCATTGCAGTTACAGACCTAAAATTAAATTTAAGAACTTATTAACATGAGACTCTTACCTTAAACATTCAGGATCAGTCTGTGGTTTTTCAGTGACTTGGACTTTTTCTGCTTCTAAATCTTTCGTCATGCTTTCAGCCTCCCTGATTACTTTCTCAAGGTCTAAATATAAAATAACAATTACCTAATAATCATCCATATTCAAAGACTTCCTACATCTTCTAAATTTATCTTTTCTAATACTCTTTTTGTTTGTAGGGTAAAGGCATCTGAATAAAGTGCATGAATTATTTTATTAGTGTAATTGACATGCATATTGCAGCCTCCTAGAAAATTTTGTTCCTTTTCCCAAACAATTTATGACCCTATTTAAGGCCTGTCTTTCTTAGCTCTCTTACTGTGACATGTTATTTACACATTTGCAAAAAAAAAAAGTGAGAAAACCACTTCTAAATTACTTTTTATCAATTCAAATTTCAAAATAATCTGTATTGCCTGTGATGACACAGAACCTTTCTTGGTTCCCTCTGTATCTTTTTAGTTTTTTCTTTTATAGAGTTTCCTGTGTATTCAACACATTCCTCTCAGCTTTATGTGTAGACTTCTTCTTTTATGTACAGCCTTTAATACACGAACACACAAATGTCAGTAGAGAGATGATAGTTGATCTTGCAACTCAGAGATTTAGCACCTAGACCAAATCTGTCTTTACCAGTCCAAGACATGTTGCTTGTTGAACATTTAAATTTTAGTGACATTCTTTAATTAGATGGTAGTGGGTTTTAAACAATATTTATGTTGATTTTAAGTTCACTTTGAAACATAAAATTCTCTATTTAATTATATAATTTACTAACAAAAGTAAAAAGTTATTTTTCATATTTATAGCTTACGATTCAGCAAATATATAGGCCTCAGTAATACTAACATTTAAAAGAAATCTTATTGAAATCTATAATATTTGTTGTAATGTTGTTTAAAAATGATGTATTACATAATGTAAAGATATATTAAGATCTTATCTAAAGGATTTCTTTTTCTTGAGAAAAATAACTTGACATAGATTTTTCAGAAACATTTGTCAACCCACAAATAATTATCATAAAAACTGATTATCAGGCACACCTTTGAGTTTGCTTTGGAGAGCAAGCAAATCCTGCTTTAATTCATTCTTCTGCAACTGAAGTGCATTTAACTCAACATTTTTATGTCCCATTGACTCCATTTCTAAGAAAAAAAAATATTTTAAATGAAAATACATTGCAGTCTTAGTCTTCATAATATAATCTCAATTATTCTTAACTACTTCTACCAATCTTCAACTAGTCAAAACCAACCTTAAATATAAAACTAAAATCAACTAAAATCAGTCATATACAACCCAACTCACAGAAAATTATATGTCATATAATGTATTCATAACTGTGAAAGAAAATGTGGGGTTTTTAATGTTGTTATGATGTTTGACATATTTTGTTGACTGGGAATAAAAACAATGTTTTGCATTAGAGTTACTTCAGCTATAAAGGAAGATGACTTATTGAATAGGTGGTAAATAGACACCTCTCAGCAAGACTGAAAAAAACTCCTTATTTTTAGTGTTACAGACATTTCAACCTGACCACTGATAACACCTGGAACCAATTGTTATTGCTTCTCTAACAACTGGAGGTCCTTGCATAATTTCTGTGTTATGACTTAAAAATTTCTCTTTAGTGTTGTCAGTGTGCTCAGGACTGTAGTGGACAGAAAGACAGAAGTTTTACCTCAAAATAGGTGCAATTTAAAAGGATAGAATCAAGACAGCAACTGAACCTAGAGAGGAATTTTATTCACCTTTCTTGTCCTACTGATCATTTGACTGATCAGATCTGCATGAATACGTAAAAATTCATCATTAAAAGTAACAGATGCCCCCAACAGACTTTTGGGGGGCTCTAGGTCAGAATCAGAGCCACAGGAAATATAGGAAGAAGGTACCACCAAGTAGAAACTTGAAATGGATAGTCATATTTCAGTAACTTTACATCAGATATCATGAATTTGAAGTGCTGCCATTTGATGAATCATAGAATCATGAGACTGGAAAGGGCTTTTGAACTGTCATCTACTACCTTCCTTCTCCTGAAGACAGGATCAACTGTACTTCTTCCGTTTATGACAGATGCTTGTCTAACCTGTTTTTAAAGACCTTTGGTAATGGGGACTCCTAATTCCTTTAGTAACAGCATCTCCTCAGGCAGAGTATTTCATTTGTTCACTGTTCTTAGACAGATTTCTAAACAGTGAGCCAGACTCTCACTGTGGTTTACACTTGTTTTTATTCGGTTCACTATGGGTATGCAGAATATATTAAATTCCTTTTTCTAGAATCCTTTCATGATTTGAAGACTGATATCCATCTTCCATTAATCTTTTCCTTCATAGGTTAAATAGTCCCGATTTTAATTTTATTTTTTCCTTCTCATGTTCTCCAGATCTCTGATTACTCTCACTGGTCCTATGTGGATTCTCTCCAGCTGGTGCACATTTTTTCTTGAAATGTAATATCAAAACCTAGATGCACAGTACTTCAGCTAAGAGCTTAACTGCCCTAAATAGAGTGAAGGATTATTTTCCATATCTTAGAGGTCAGAATTATGTTTATGTCTCAGTATGGTGTTGGCATTCTGATGTCATTGACTCATGTTCAGCTGGTGATCCATGATGACTCCTATATTTCCTTGCTGAATGATTGCTTTTCAGTGTAAGAAATATGATATTCTGTATCTTAACTCAAAGATAAAGTTATATTGTGACATATAAGACCAGTCCTACAGACATCTGCCAATATAATTTTTTTTAAGCTAAGGAAATGTACCTAGCTCAACCATGGGTGATTATAACCAGTGCAAACCTAATAGAGTGCACTATGTACAACAGTGCTCCTCTGTGCTGGTTGACATTGGACATTGGGAGCCACTTCTGCTGCTTCTCCTCATAGTCAGGAAGGACTGAAGAGGATAGGGAATAGCAGAGGCTTTAATTATGCTTGTGTAATGTGCTATGTCACATCACACTCTTTCAGTTTAGTGCTAAGAGGAAGTTCCAGACAGTGAGGGAATTAAATGAAAATTACTGTTTTGCACAGCTGTATTTTACTGAATTGTACTGATTCTCTGCTAATCCAAGATAAAATAGTTTACTGTAAGACTTACCATTTTTCAACAGAGCTTCCTCATTCTCTAAATCATTTAATTCAGTCTTGGCTTTTTTTTTAATCAGAAGATCTCTATTACTTGTTAGTCCATATTCATTGTTAAACTCTGTTACTTCTCTAGTAAAATTATCTTCCTCTTCAGTCATTTTTCTCTTTGCATCTGTCTGAATAAAAGAAAGGGAAAATTGAGTGTCAAGTTGAAAAAAAAAAAATCTTTATTAAGCTAGGCAGACTGAAACTGTTTATCTTAAATTTGTAGTATATTTGCTTTTCCTGACTTAAGAGAACCTGAAAATGGTTTACAGCTCTATAATTTTTTCTGTTGATTTAACTTTTTTTTTTCTGAAAAAGTAAAGATTATTAAGAATAAAACATTTAAAAAATCACTACATTACGTTACAGACTTGTGCCACCAGTTTTTCAGTTCAACTCTTTATGAAATTAGTAGAAAGTTCTGTTTATAGAGTATGCCCACTCTTTTTTTCTGAATTGCTTTTAAATGAAATAAAGGTGGTGTTTATTCCTCTGCAGAATGCAGGCTTATTTTAACTCCTTCAATAACTACCAGGAAAGCTATAGCTGATAGAAGTCAAGGTTTCATTTTCTGGAAAAAAATATTCTAAAGAGAAAGGCAATATTAAAGTTCTTTTAAAAATTCTTAAGTGATTGCTAAATTAAATACAAGGAAATAACCCCTATATACAGGAAGAAAGAAATTCACAGAATCACAGAATGTCAGGGATTGGAAGGGACCTCAAAAGATCATCTAGTCCAATCCCCCTGCTGGAGCAGGATCACCTAGATGAGGTCACACAGGAAGGCGTCCAGGCGGGTTTTGAATATCTCCAGAGAAGGAGACTCCACAACCTCCCTGGGCAGCCTGGGCCAGTGTCCTGTTACCCTCACGGAGAAGAAGTTTCTTCTCATATTTAAGTGGAACCTCCTGTGTTCCAGTTTGTACCCGTTACCTCTTGTCTTATCATTGTCACCGAGAAGAGCCTGGCTCCATCTTCCTGACACTCCCCCTTTATATATTTATAAACATTAATGAGGTCTATATATCAATCTTGGCTGGTTACAATTAAAAGAAACTTCACACTTTCAAGGGATATTTAGCTTTTACAGCTAAATAATTTTTCTGTGATATTTATTTTTCTTTCTTTCCTTATATACTTAGTATCAGGAATATTTTGAAATATTACTTAATTCAAAGGATATTTGCCTAAAGATTCACAGTTAATAGTGATGATTCATACTGAATGTTTAAAATTCAGCTCTGCTGACTTAAAGTGCAAATACATATGCAGATAAGACTACTCACGTATAGCTTTTCTTAATATCTACAGAACCAAGGATCCCTAATGAAGTAAGAGGAAGGCAATATTCATGTTAGCACAAGAGAGAACTGAAAAGCTGTTGTCTGTGTATGTTGCAAGTGGCTAGCTTTGAAGAGGTGGCTGAGTGTGTCTAGTATCAAAGAGATTGTGTGCTATGTCAGGATTCCTAAAATGTAGTGTTGGCCTCCCTGAGTTGTTCCTTTGATCCTTCTCACTATGTTTTATTGTGGGTAAGGCAGTCCAATTTAAGGTGAGATTTGTCTAGTTTTATTTTACAAAGGAAATAATATGTCAGAATTGGAGTTCAGTCATACAACAGTAGACATTAGAAAATGAAGTCAAGAATGTTAAGTCAGCTTTGTAGATAAACTGCCACATACATTACCTTAAATCATGGTTTAAATAAAAAGTGAGAATTTATCTACATCTACATTGTCAAGAGTGCTAGAGTAAAAACAAAAATATGTATTTTTTCCAGATTTAAAACATTACTTCTTCCATATTTTCAGATTTTAAAGCTGACTACTCTCATACAGAATAAAAGAGCTGTCTGAGTACCGTAGCTGGAAACGTACAAAGATTTTAAGAAGACTACTTTTTTGAATAATAAGTTCAGCTTTCTGTTTTTCTAAGCTGTCTTCACGTTTCTTCAGAATTTCTAAGTAGAATTTTTTTTCAGATAGTTGCTGAACCTTCCGAGAGAGAGAGAAAAAAAGGGTTATAAAGTAAGGTTATTGTTTTATTGTTTCATATTCTTTGATATTGTACATAAGGATCTTGGTCCAATTAAAACACAGCTGGCATAGCTGCTGGAGAGCAAAAACATAACAGATCTTTTTTCCTCACTAGTAATCTTTCAATATACCACTAAGCTTTTGAAAAGTATCCTTTCTTTAAAAGACACTTTAAAGTGCTGGTCCATCTATCTAAAATGGCATAGTCTGCTCAGTTTAGGAGAAATTTTTTCAGGTTAAAACCAGGAATAATATTGATTGTATATTTTATTCAACATAATATGGTGTCCTCCATCAAATGCTGTAAAGCTCATCATGTACCAAATCAGGTAACAGTATCCGAGGGATACTGGAGATGGTGCAGAGGAAGAGCATAGGATAGAAAAAGGGAGTTAATGGAATTGAATGCCCTACAATGAGAATGTAAGAACTGGAAAAGTAAGGGCCAGATTTTTTCCCTATCCCTGATATGTCCAGCATGCTAACTGTCCATCCTGGAGGTGCTTGCCTCAGGAATATTTATTTTACTTATTAATTCAAAGAGAGTAGATGGTCTTACACCACTATTTATATTACTGAACATAACTAGCTGCAGTGTACTTTCTCTATCTCTAATTATGCATTTGCAGCAGATTATTTTTTTTTAAGAAATCATTAAGTCATGAAAAGCAAAATGCTAATATTTGGGTTCTAATTACATGCTCCCTGATTTTACAGAACAGGGGAAAAAAGTAGCATTTCCTAGGAATCTTTGATTGACCACAGGCAATCTCTGTGAAAGAGATGTCAAATCACTTGAGCTCGGTCTCATCTGCTTGTCCAGGCATAAGCTGCTGTGCATGCACATGCTTGGATACATATGCTTATAAAGAGGTGCAGTTATTTGGTGCTGGACAAATTGAGCAGCATTAGTTGAACAACATTATTTAGTATTATTTACATTACATTAACTATTGTAGACATATGTAACCTTAATTCCTGTACTGAGAAATAAATTACTTTAAATAATTTCAATGACTATATAATCTTTGAACCTAAATACAGTCTGATTGAAATGCATTTGCCCATTTTGCTTGTTTTCTGTATAATTTACTATCTATAAATGATCCATGTCAGACTAAACAAGCAAGTAAAATGTATGTTCGTGAACATCAGTGAGAATATTATTAATCCTGGTGGGTAAAGCACATAAGGTTTCATTAGGAATAGTTCTTCAGCTCTTCCCATTAGTTGTTTACAATAATGCCTCTACCCTTGGGACTTTCTGTACCTACCACATAAACCTTGATTATAAATCACAATACAACAATAACAAATTAGTAGTATAAACATAAAGTTGTGATGTTCATAAATAAATTTATGAGCAAGACTACAAAGGACTTTCCCTAACAAGCAACACACAGATATAATCTGTGTTGGTTAAATAAGTTACTATATTAAAGCACTTTTGGGGTCTGAGACTGTGGCATGATAAATGCAGGCATAGAATAAGTGCTTGCATTCTTACAGTCTCAATCTGCAACCAGTAAATATTTGTAAATGAGTTCTCTTTTATTTCACTCCCTCACAGTAATGTTGATATTTATTATATCTATTACACAGTGTTTTACAAAAAGGCAGAAGAGGCTGTTTTTCGAAGGGTGAAAATCATCCCAGAAAGATTCATTTTCACAAAACATGAGACAATCCCTCAAAGGTTCTTGAAGTGTTCAGATACAACAGTTCTGACTTCTAAAGAGGCTCCATATGCTTTCCTGTTGTGTATGCCCATTGTGCCAGCACAGATAGTTAAAAGCACAGGGGATGATATTTAGATTTCATTTTCAGGCACTAGCAAATGGATTTTTAAATCACTTGTAACCACAGGTATTAATGGTGAAGCTTAATCTGAAAATATGTCTGCAGTTTGGTTAAATGGAAAGCATAATAAAGTCTTAAAAACACTAAATAGATCCAGAAACTTTCCTGTCTTCGGTGTCTCTAGAAAAACTCTTAGGCCTTGTAAGCCTGAACTGTGAGCTCAGGCTCACAGGAGAACCCTGTGAAGTAAACACAGGAACTGTTTCCATATATTTTCTGTGAAAGGCCTTTAACGCACAGCAGTGGGCAACAAAGGAATGGTTTCCAGGCCTACAGTCAGTGTTATAACAAACCCCAGGACTGTGAAGTCAGCCTGCCTCAGCTGAGGTCTGGTGGCTGTGTCTTGTGAAGGGGCTGACCTGACCATGGTGGTCTATCCCCTGCCAAGGTCTACCAGCGGTGCGGGAGTGACTCTCCACATACAAATGTGCTGTCTCCAGTGCTTCCAGAGCTTGGAAGCGTTACCTGGAAACGTTCCTACCCCTCAGGTGAGTGAGTCCCTGAGCACAGCCAGGGGCCAGCCTGAAGGGTGAGATTTGTGAGATTTTTGACAGGTCTTTTTTCACTGCAGAGACTGTAAGTTTTCTCAATGCTGTGTTATTTAGTAGGTGAAGCATACTCCTTGAAAGTGTTTATGAATCTATACCTGAAAGAATAGGTCATATATTTGTAAATAGAATGTATTTCATTATGATGTCTACTATAAACATACCCACTTACCTTAGTTTCTAATTTCATTTTTGCAGTGCTCATCTCTTCTTTTATACGGTTAATTTTTTCTTTATTTCTATTTATGTCGATTTTAACTGCAACACAACAAAAACGTGTAAGAATGTGTGCTCAGTTTGTAAAACTTATATTCTTATAAAAACATGTCATTGGCAAGATGCTTATCTTATATGGAGAGGCCATTGGTGTGGTCAGTGATGCTGCCGGACCCACAAGATGGCGGCAATGGGACTAACCTTGTTGGATGAGGCTCCTTTTCTCCCTCGCCTGCTTCTCTGTGAACTGTATTTGCTGGAACAAAGTATCCAGGTTCATTTCTGTCTTCTTGTGGGTTCTGTGGGCTCTCTGAGTCTTGCTGTCTTCGTGGAGGGCTGGTTGACTAAAGCTGAGATACCCTAGGGACAGGTGAGGCTGTGCCTGGCCACAACCCTTCCCTTGGGGCTCTGCGCCCTGCCAGGGCTTGGCTCTGGCCTCTGCCTGCCTGGGGCTGGAAAAGAAACCCCAGATCATAGAGGGAAGTGACTGTGGTAGATGGGACACAGCTGAGGAGAAAGAGGTGACAGATTGGGGCGTGAGGGCACAGAAAGTGAGAGGGTGAGAGTGAACCTTGAGCAGAGGGAAATGTGGACGGTTGGCAGGGGGAGCCCATATGGGAGACACGGGAGATGGAAATGAGCAGGCAGAGAAGTAGCACAGTAGGAGCAGGAGAAAGAAGATATCTGGTAGGCAAAAGGCAGCCGACGCTCTGAATCTTGTCAAACTTGTGCATATCTGTGAAGCATTGATTCTGGCTCAGGGTCTGGGGAGTTTCAATCAAACAGCTCTGATTTACTGTATTTCTCTGGGACCACACACTTTATACTGGTTTTGTGTTGTTCCAAAGCTGGGTTTTTTACCCCTTCCCTTTTCTATGGAGTGATCACCATCCTTTAAAAATATTATATCTGCTTAGATGTATTTATCTTTTAAAGATTGGTGCCTAATGTTAACCTAATGTTAGCAGTTAAGGAAGTAGGCTAAAATCTCATACAGAAGGAGATGGGAAAGCTGACTGCCCAGAACTTAACGGTGATGAGACTCAACTCAGCTGCATTTCACCCTTAACATAAAATGATGATATTTCTGTTCCAGAATGTAAAATGACAGTGTTTCTGTTCCAGTTGGTCTCAGTAAGCAAAGATCATAATGTAGCCTGTTGTATGCTCTTCTGGAACATACTTGTGAATGAGTTTTTTCTGCAGATTTCTGGTTTGTACATTACCGGATGGTCTACCTGGAAATGTAAATACCCAGTTGAAAACACAATTTATATTAGAGGGTTTACATTACACTACATTTTGAAGAGGATTAACTACATTCCCCACAGGGAATACCTATGTGAAGTTGGCCTATTTACTTTGAATCAGAAAAAGCCTGGAGGAATGGAACTTTATACCCTTCCAGCCTTTTTACCATTGGCAAAGATTAGGATTATTGACAGTCCTGTCTTGTTAAAGAGTTTTCCTCAGAGGAGATACTGTCTTCAGAAAGATTAGAAATTAGAAAGAGAAAGTATTTGACTGCAAAAAGCAAAACAATATATATGACAATATAAATGTCTTATTAGTGAAAAAGCTGTTCTAAGCGGAATGAAACAGAGAATTCCAGAAAAATGTTATGTTATAGCATTTACTACTTAAAAAGTCCCATGTTACAGCTCATAGTGTGCTATAAAATGGTGCTTTTTAGAGAAAATACATTGCTCTATCTAGGAAAGAAAATGTGGGTTCTGATGAAATTTAAAAACCTGAAACTAGCACATTATGTTGCAGGAAATGCAATTATCTTTTGAAATGGAACAAAGTGCAACTGAGGGAGAAGAGTTCACAAAAGTGAATTTAGAAAATGTTTCAGAAGTGAAGCTTCCTACCCAAAGGCCAAAGGAAAGGCAGATGAGTCAAGTAAGAACATTTGATGATTGAGACAGTGATTTGTTACACAGGTCTGATGAGTGAAAAAGTCATTTTACAAAATTCAAGAAAATGAACTGCTCTATCAGCGGATCAAGGAAAAAGTAAAATGAAAAGCTTTCTTTTAAGTTTTTGAGACTTGACTGCTTTTGTGTTTCAAACTGAGGAAGCTGCTGTAGGCTGGGATGGTGTTCAGTGTCACTTATTAAAGAAATGACTGTGTTTTGTGGAGGGTGCTTCAGTGCCTCTAATTACGGCAAAGGAACTGCTCTCCCTAGAAAGAAGAGTCTGGCTCCAACTATACTTCTCACTGTCTGAGAATGACCATTCAGCACGATTAACAATTCTGTAAAAGTTCCCTTCAGAGGCTCAAAAAATTCAAAGTGGGACAAGTATTTGACATTAAAGCTTCATAGCTTTTGACTCCTGCAGCTATTTGCCACGTGCTTGATTTTTACATGGCAAATAACTCACAGTGACAACTGGAGATTGTATAAAGTGAACCATGCACATACACAAGAGCTTTCACATTCAGAATCAAGGCCATTACTTCAAAGTTGTGTACTTGCCTGGCTCCCATGGCAACGCATGAGCTGGTATGAACCTAAATGTTTCAGCATAAAAGTAAAATGTGAATTACTTTTGCTTGACTCTCAACTTTTGCAAAGTATAAGATCTTTTGTAAATCACTAGCTGTTAGAAAGGTGACTTTAATTTTATTCTGTCGGTCATATCAGCGCATCCTAATCTTAATCTATATCTGTATCTTAATCACTGTGCTGTAATCAGGTCATGTCTTTCTAGTGTACTTCAAAATTAGTAATTGCCCTTTCTAATCAGGCTGCTGTGCTAATAGTAAAGTTTCTTCTACAAGTTTATTCTCTAGTTTGTGCAGGAAGAAGAAAAGATTTTCTTTGTAATTTCAAGTCACTATGAAAAGATTTATTAGTGACATTTATTTCTAAATCATATATGGTCAGATTGCTTCAAAAATTGTTTTTCTGAAAGGCAAAAGTGAGAGTTGGCAGGGTAAAAAATAGATGATGCATTATAGTCTTCATCACAAAAATCACATAGTAGAAGCTAGAATTTATAGGATTAGAGTTACAAATAGATTTCCTCTTTTGTTCTTAAGCACTGTTAGTATTATTTTTTCCATATACAAACTATACTGCTTACATTTGAAACATTGTATTTATAGCAAACCTTCCCAAACTACATCACTTTGGTCTTCCTTTGCTCCTGGTGGTCTTTGCATTTGCCATCTATTTGTGCACTAACTTTTTTCTACTTTGCATGAAGGAATAAAGCCAAATTACTCTGTGGCATATATTCACAGCTATCATTTTGTGTCCAGCACTGAAGTCTGAGCTATCCTTTACTGGCAAGAGGCATATATGTGTGTAAATATATATATAAAAATAAAGAAAGAGAATTAACTGCTTGGAATACAGCATTGAGCAGCTGCTGATGGAGAGAGACCACAAATAGTGAGAAACCGAGTAATTATTTTTGATAAGTAAGCATAAAAAATAGCAGCCATTCAAAATTAATGTTATAATGTGGCTTTTAAAATCAAAGCTTTAGCTCTACTATTTAAAACGTCTTTGTTGAAATACAGCAAGCAGTGTAAAGCAGTGACATGTAATGATGTGGTTTTAATGGAAATCAGGAACATTTTGTGTGGTTTTTCTCCCCCTCCTGCTTTGCCACCCATTGCACACAGGGGAGGATGGAGCTGCTCGGTCTCTTCCATTGACTGTCTCCTGCCCAGGCTGGGTGGGATGGGAGCAGAACAGGAACAGCAGAACAAGCACTTGGTCGTCTCAGCTTGAATATATTTAAGTTCATAGTAATAAAAAAAAGAGAACTTCTCAGTTACTTCTTAAAACCTAGAGCAGGACAGCAGAAGAATATTAAAATGCAGTAATAACCTATAATTTATGACCTATCTCTAATTTCCTGAGGAACTTAGGTTAAACACAGTGTAGTTATTATCTCTGGAAGAGTGAGAGCAAACCACTAACCCACAGGCTGGAAGCTCTCCATTTCTAGCAGACTGCTCAGCAAGAGACTCATGAATGGACACTGTTTACTCTCTGTAACAGGGAGGAAATAAACTACAAAAATTCATACAATATAATACAAAGTAGTGGAAAAATGTAGAACTAAATCCCTGGCAAATTCTATGCAAATGAATATAGAAGGTTTCTCTGTGCCCCACATCCCTTTTTTGTTTGTTTTTTTAGGTGGTGCAGTTGTGAGTTAGTGAAAAGCCTTGTGTGTTTCTAATGTATTAAAAACCATGAAGAAGTAACTTCATTCTCCCCCGAACGTGTCTGGCTGCAGAGGGGAATTAGTGAAACTCTTTTTCATTTTGGTAGGAATGCAACCAACTTCACAACAGATGTTCTTTATAAGGACAGAGCTTGCTATTTGCATCATGGTATCTCTGTTTTAGCCTTATATCCAAGATTTTGTTTAATTCCATCTGGAAAGGCTTCCCTGGATCTCTCTGGGTTACAAAAACAAAGATAACTCTTTAATGTTTTTAAATCTGAGTTTTCTGTTGTTTTTGGTTATTATCACACAGCACCTGCTTTCTTTGCTGTTTGGTAACTGTGCTGTTATATAGGCACCCATGTTGCTCCTCTGTGGTGTTTTAGAGTCTTAAATGTATTCCAGTTGTCTCTTTCACTGAATCTAAGAGTCTATTTTAAACTTTTTTACTCTGTTATTCTGTATTATTTGGATAAGCAACAACTGAGACTCTCATTTTCAAACACTTATCGGAGCACTTATTTATCTTGGCATAATGGTAGTAACTTTTCTAATGTAGAAAGAATTCTTAAGATCTGGAGTGCATAACACAGTACAAAATACTGCCTTGGCTTCACATTTTCATACTGTTTTCTTAATTATTTGGCTGGAAATCTGTGGTTTGCTTTACATCAATACTAGTTACCACTAAGTTGGCACCCAGTGGAACCTACAACAGAAACAGCAAAAAAAACCTTTACAGATTTTAATTGTTTTTATCTTCCATTTATAAGAGATTGGCTTTTCTATTTTGTATTAGAAGAAATAGAAATGAATTATCCTTATTTTGTAATGTTCTATAAGAAGATGGGTGCCATTAAATCTTCTGAATAAAGGGCTGTTAAAGAAACATCTTGAGGACTGTAACTTTCATGCAAAAGATGAAAGTTTGGATTGAAATGCATTAAACAATCTGTTGAAAATTCTTCATTTTAATCAATTAAGAATGGTATGTTTTCTATAATCATATCGTGCTGGTATGCTAGCTTATCTCTTTTTGTCACATAAATTTTATCTTAATCACAGAAAATCCTTAATGAACATTGAGACAAAGAAAGTAACACTTTTACAGTTAGTTCATCAAAGTAAAAAACCCACACTTTTTACTTTTTTTTAAAATTTCAATTGATTCTTAGATGTTGCCACAATGTTGCTAAATTATTAGATGAATAGATATCATTTCTTCTAAAATTTTTTAGATTTTAAAATATTTGTTTGCTCTTTTATTTCTACTTGACGCTACAACTCTAGGAAGAAAATGTGTAGATGACTAAACTGAAAATCCTTTGTCTTTATTCATAACAGAAGCATTATTCAGTGCGAGGTAAGATAACTGCTATACTTTTTCTACATGCATTAAAGCTAAATGAGTTTGTTTGCATGCTGAAATAACTCTCAACCAAGCATTGTCCATCACACTTTTAGACTTCTCTGCTAATAGTTTTCATAAGATTAATTCTATGGTTCCATCCACTTTCCTGCTTAAAAAGAAGAGTTTCCTTAGACGTGGAGGGTCTGGATACATGCCCATGGCCTGAAGTAGGTAGCAGTAGGGATTATTCCACATTCCATGCAAGTCCAAACCAAGGCAGCACTGCTTGTTTGAGGAAGGGCTACTTCAGTTTGACTAAAACATATATCCTGAATCTGAAAACCTGCTCTCAACAGAACTATTGAATCTGCATGATCTTACAAAACCTCTCACCAGAATTGGGCCAGATGGTATTTTTTAGAGACAAACTGTTTTGTAAGAAAGTTTTCAATTCTAATTTTTTATTCAGGAAAAAAAAAAAAAGCTGTTGCTTCTACTGCTTCAAAATAATCTGAACAGTTTTCAGAATACCTTTTTCCTCCAAAATATTGTGGAAAACATAGGTTCTACCTGCAGGTTTTAAAAGCTGCTTTGTAAACCCTGATCTAATAAATAGATCTCTATAAAACTGTTTTGTACAGCCCTTTGTGGGCAGAGGAACATATTTAATGAAGACTTAACCATGATAAATAACACTATATAAACTTAACTGCCTATTGATACAGACATTACGCTGTGATTTCATCTTTTTAAAGGATGTCATAAAAAAAGAGAATGTATATTTGTGCTTCTATTCCTTCCTACCATTGCTTCTGGGAGATTAACTATCTTTAATCCTGAAGTTTTCAAAGGCTTGATGGCACACATCTGCATACATATGCCAGGACTCAGCACATAGGCAGGATAATAAAAGCATTAAATTCAAGCAGAGTAGAAAATCACAGCTGCAGTAAGCACGTATTATCAATTGTGCCACATTCATAAATTAATAATTTTCATTGTATTACAGTGACTTCTTTTCAGAAGCATTAAACATGTCTGTTCACAGATTGTGTGAAAAGTATGTAAATAATTCTTGTTGGTTTCTCTTTTTGCAGCTTGTCTTTTTAGAAGGAAGATAACAGAAGGCAAGTGAATTAGAATAAATAGCAAAAAAGTGGCTTCCTTCAAAATAATTACATTTTTCCTATTTGGAGAATTAAATCAGAATATTTAAAATTCTCTCAGTAATTCAACTCTTTGAATAAAAGATTAATATGCATAGCTGAGTTTATAAAACGAACACACAAGGTTTTCATATGTGTTTTTACATGTATTTTGGCCTGTTCTTCTTTCTTTTCTTAAAAAATCATATAACTATGCTTCTGTTGATGGTGTTTTTAACCTTCCTCTTCCATTGCTAAAAGAAATAAACATAGCTTAAATATTAGTTCAGAAGCAATTGTTGATTGTGAATGCTGTTAGATCTTCCAGTGCTGGAAAGAGAAAAAAAAAAAATGTTCTTTAATCAACTTGATGAATAGCCTGATGCACATATACATTTATATTTATAATCTTTATTTATAGCAAAAATCCAGTGGGACACACTGAGTAGATGGTGTAAGAATCATAGGCATGGAGGGCTGGAGAGCACAGCAGGGGATTGTCTGTTCTAACTCCCTGGTTAGGGCAGGGAAAGCGCACGGGGGCTGCCCATGGGGACAGGGAGCTGCTGCAGAACTGGGCAGAACTTCTCAGGAGGTCCTGACAGATTGCTGTCCTGCCTGGCTCTCCCTGCCCTGTGTTTATTATCTAGATAAACACACCCAATTCCTCCACTCTTTTTGCATCAGTCATATCTTCTTAGCCTCCTGTCTTTGTTTCTTTCCCCCTATTCTCCATCTTTGGTATTCTTAGGTCCTTTTCTGCTGGGCAGCTTCTTGGCCAGACACTCCTTACCCTGCCTGTGTGCATGAGATTTATTGTCATTAAATGTAGCGTGTTGCTCTTGCCTTTAGTGACTATTCCACCCAATCTTTCCCATTTGTCACGGTATTCTGAATTCTGATTCTTCCCTCCAAAACTCTCTTCCCCTTCTCTATGCTATACATTGAGTTGTGCATATTTTGTAAGTATACTTTATATTCCAGTCGGTGTCAAAATCCTTCATCATTGTCAAGGTACAACACATTTACTGCTTCACTTTCATCCTCCTGGCCAGCTGCCACATCAGGGAAGAAAGTTAAATAGTGTGACATGATTTGTTCATGGCACACCAAGGTTGACTGGCGTTTTATATTTGTTTATTTTGTTTGTTTACACATTTGTTAATATTTAAACAAATATAAAAAGCCAGTTAATCTTGGTTATATTACATAGTTTACTTTTCTTCCAAGTATCTGCAGTTTAACTGTCTTTAAACAATTTTAAAATTTGTCCTAGTACCTTTCTTAAAGCTTAATCTGCCTGATTTAAAATTCTGCCAAAGAATAAAGCAAACACTAAGTTTAGCCTGTCATATTTCTCTGAGAAATTCCCAGTCCTCTGTGAATTCCTTAAGACAGGCTGTAGCAGATCAGAAATATCTTTGAAGAGTTCCTGCAAATTTTTGTAAACTGAAAAGGAGTACGACCTATCAGCATCAACATACCTAAATATTTAGTAAATTATTTCTGTATCGTGCCAAATACTCCATAGTCCTTGTTGAAGTCCATGTAGTGATGCATCAAAGCACAATTCACTTTTCTGGGGAGCACTGAAGGAAGTAAGAGGTAGAAATGTGTCAGTCTTCTCAGTATCATGCTCCACATCTTTTCCTAGTTCATAAAAGATCTCCTCAGGAGTGATATAAAAATATCAGCATGGCCAAGAATTTAGCTGAGTTGGCTTGCACAACGAAGCCAAATATGAGATGATGCTTCAGACTCATGAGCAAAAGGGGGTAAGGAAACATAGAATTCCAGGAATGAAATGGAGATGAACTACAATTCGGGTGTGACTGAAATATCAAATAAATACTTTGTCTCATTTTTCAGTGGGGATAATATAGTGACTAAGAATAGTAAAAATGTGCCTAAGGGAATGAAGACAGAGAAATGGAAGTTTCCATAAGTGAGCTATCAGCTAGACATGGCCTACTTATTGTGATGAAATGGAGAGGGTTAAACAATACCCGTTTCAGGGCACTAAAAGAATCTGCAAATGCTGATTTGCACGGAATTAATTTGCGGGGATTTTATGTGTATTTGTTCAGTTCAGGGCTAGCTCAATATACCTAAAGAATAATAAAGCTATTCCCTGTATTCATAAAAGGGAATAAAGGTGATCAACTAAAATGCAGGCATGGTAGTTTGACCTCAACACTGAGCAAGGTCTTAGACTAGATTTTTAAGGGAAAAATTATCAAGGACCTGAAGGTAAATGGAAAGTGGGAAAAACTACAACATGGTTTTATCAAGGGTAGATCATATCAGACTAACTTAATATCTTTCTTTGATAAGGTAATTGTCCCAGAGAGGAGTAATGCAGTAGACCTAATCTACCTTGATCGAAATAGGGCATTATATTGTTCCTTGTGGGAAGTTATTTAAGGTGGGGAAGGTGGGCTTTAATGCTGGAATTATAAGGTGGAAGAGGAACTGAGTAAAGAGTTATATTGAAAGAGGGTTCTGTTAAAAATGGAAATATCAAAATGAAAGCTAGTAGAATTCTTCTAGGACTGATCGTGGTACTGATTTAAGTAGTATTTTTGAACTTAGTAAAAGTAAGAGAATGGATATGGCATTAAGAGGTAGCACAAAACTGGAATATGACTAACATATATGAAAAAATTACCTTATGGACTGACAAAATGGAAATGTAATAGTACAGAAAATAGAGCTGGGTGCTTGGGGATTAATATAATGTCTTTCAGTGTAAGCTGGTGTCTTGATAATTGCTGACGATAGTAAACAGAAGAGGCTTAATTCACTAGTGGGCTGTATGGTGACTGTGAGCCATCATTATGTCATAGTGTGAAGCAGTTTCAGGGTATATTAGATGAAGGATTTTCAGTGAAGACAATGAAGTGTTAATATTGCTCTACAAGGCATTGGTAAGACAACTCTCAGAATGTTTACAGTTCTCATGACCCACATGGAGTCACAGCAGGTGCAGTGTGGGATGGTTAGGGGAAAGGAGTACCTATTTTCTCAGCTGAGATGAAAATAGCTTATCTGGCAAAACAAAGCTTGAAAGGGCATATGGTTATATCTTTATAAGTATGTGTGGGGGTAGACGTGAGGGAAGAAGTCTTTTGTGTTAAAGGATAACACTATTTCAAGATCAGATCCGTACAAACAATTATGAATAAATGAGAAATTGAAAAGATTAAAAGAAATTTGGCAATCTGTACAAAGCTCTGGAACCACTTTTGAGACGAAGTCATGGAGGCAAGGACCTGAACAACTTCCAGATGGAAATTTATAAATTAATGAAAGGATATGTGTGACATGGTGAAGTGATCATGAGTCAGAATTAAAGTTTGTGATATAAAGCTTTGGATACTTACTGACATTGCCAGAGTTTAATGGGACTTGTCTGAGTACTTTTCTTACAGTCTCTAAACACAAACATTTTTAACTGGTCCGTGTGCCAGTTCTTCTACCCTTCTGCATATACCAGGACTTTGATGTTCCTCCTTGGTGTACAGGATAGGAGAAGGGGACTGCCCTTTTTTAAATTATAAGCTTAGTAGCAGTTTGTTAGGATGCCAGGTGTTAGCTGGATGTAAGTTGCTTAAATGCTCAGGGTTAAATTGATCACCTGATTGGGATCAGGAAGTAATTTTTCTCTAAGTCATATTAGCTGGAGTTACAGAGAGAACTGTTTTCCTCTCTAGCATAAACTGTCTGGAATGGGATGTGAGTTTTTACCTTGTGAAGTACCTGACCTTGCAGACTGTTAAGAGGTGGCTGGTCAGGAAATCTCATTACTTTAATATCTTCTACTGTCTTCTGATACATTGGTGTTTTTCAGTCTTTTATTCTCCTGAGTAGAAGGTGGTGTGACTATAATGTAGGACACTCTTTCAGTATACTACAAGACTAGATTCAGTCTTTGCTTTTTCAGATCTTTCAAGAGTTTCCTCTGAATAAGAAAAAAATCTTACTTTTTTTGAGGTAGCGTCGAGTTGAGTAAGAGGCAGCCAAGGATACTCCATATGTATTGGTAAGGTTTGAAAATGTTGACCATTTTTGTGGACCAGATACTCCTGAGACCTTCTAGAAGAAAAAGTCCTTTAATTGATTCTAGCTCAAATAATTTAAAAAACTATTTAGAGGATCTCATATTTTGTTAACTGGGATTCTCAGGGCTTTCTAGCTTACTAACACACTTAAAGATGCCTCATCTAATTAGTAAATGATAGAGTTCTTCAGAGTTTATGAAATCCATTTTACAGTAACTGAAAAACACATTGTTTTTCCTCCTGGTTTCTTGACTACTATTACCTGAAAAGAAATAATTGAATAGTGATAGTACTTTATCTCATTAAGTGTAAAAGGAGTCTACGGCAATTAGGCTCCTTACTCACCTGTCATAGTTAAGTGAATACAATTAGGTGGGTGTAAAAGTACTGTATTTATAACGTTTAGTTCTAAAGATTGCTTTTTACACAAATATGCATCATCACACTAGAGGCCACATAGAACATAATGGTGCTGAAAATCTACTAGATAATTCAACATAAATTACTTCTATACCTATGCTTGTGGTGGCTATGCTGACATCTTTCTTGCCAGTAATAAAACCAAGATACTCAGTTTATCTCAGTATTGTTTCTTGACTTCTGAATAAGTGCATTCTGAAATTGTGCAATTTATTTCTCATAACCTGTACACTGGTATCAATGTATCAGTTGTGTGCTGTGTTCTATCTCTTGCAATCCAAGAAGCTGGAGTTTGAAAGTTTTCCTTACAGCACAGATTACTAAATTGCAGTACAATCTACTGCTACTCAGTCTGTCCCTCTCCTCATATTTCTTCTCAGAGAAATAAAATAGCAGATTCATAAGTCAGGTCAAATCTAGTCTGTACCCATTTTCCTGAATACTATCTTGACATACTCTTATAAATTCTCTTTCAGTGAAAAGATGGCCTGAAACATATATAGAAAATAAATGTCCCTAAAACTTCCAGTCCTCAATGTGGTATTTGCTTTGAATTAAGCAAATATTTTGTTATCTCTTAGTGATGCAAATGGCAAAATCACCAAGTTAGTTTTTCTTTGTTCTTCATATCAGTGTGTCTGTGGAGTCCAATGTTACAAGCCATGGACCCTTTTAAGAAGTAGTTGGCAGTTGCAGGGCATACATAACTTTCTAAATCCAAACCCTTCATAGATGGAGAATGGCTACTCCCACACTTCTAAGTCCCTTTTGGCTACCATCTGGAACAGCAATAAAATAAAGCTCTCTTTTTATTATCATCTTAGGTACATAAATACAGCTGAAAATAGCTTTTTTTCTAATAAATTGTGTGATTAAATTTGAGCTGAAAAGTTTCTGCTGAGTCATTTTAAGTTTACTGAGTTTAAGTTTTGGTTAGAAATATAAGATTTTTGAAGCTGATTCTGTCAGATTGTTTTCATTTTAGCATTTTAGATAGCATAATACTCCTCTCCTACCACCCTCCCTTATTATTGTTATCTAATTTATTGTTATCAGACATTTATTTTCCCTTTATGTCACGGAAAACTTTGATACATAAATCAGGACTTGGGAAGCCTTTAGCTTCCTGGTATCAAAAAAGTCCTCCTGCTAAACAGACACCAGCATCTGTCGGCAGAAAGTGAGTTACCTTCTTGTCCTTCTACTCGTGTGCTGTGTGTGCGTTGCAGATGGCCCCAGCCTGAGTAGCAAAGTGTCCAGCCATCTTCTTTCAAGGTCCCTGTTAGAAACCAGAGCAGGGCTGAATTTAGAAGTCCACCCACAAGATGGAAAGTCAACTCTACTACGTATAACTGAAGAGGAGTCAGTACAATATTTCAGCATTCATTTTAATTGCCAAGATATCATATTTCCTCACAAAAGTGTTGGACTGAGATCTTGAAATGTGGTGAGAATCCAGTGATTTGGGTTGAGCAAGAGGGGAAGGAGAAAGGCTGATCTCTCTGAGATGCCTGTGTTGTTAAGAGCCCTGAGAGCATGTTGTGGTACAGGCATTGTGGAGGCTAGAGCATCTGCACAGGACAGGAAAGATTTGATTCTTTTTTCTCACATAACTAGGGAATTAAAAATCTTACTTTCCTAGCATATTACTGAGCACCTCTTTCAGACAGGGACATTGAACAGCAAATTGTGCAAGAGTTATGGGGTAAGAACAACAACAGACAAGGTGTGGTGCAATGTGGCATGTTAATGGTGCTTCCAGGACTTTTTTTTTTGTCTGACAACTGTGCAAAATATATCTTAAAAATGTGGCAGAAATTTATATTATTTGCCTTAGATATCGATTCAGTAACTCAGTATTAGTCTGAATATATATTCCTAATTAAAATGTAATTCTCACTTTTAACTCGAGAGAAATTTACAAACCCAGGCTTTGAACAGATTCTAATTGTATTCGGGAGAGGAATATATTTTTTATTCTCTTTCCCAAGAAGGCTTTATGTTCTGATTGTCATCTTATTTTATGGTACTAGCACTCTGAAACAGGAGTCAGCAGTAACTGCTGTATGCTGCTTCTGCTGAATCACTGGCAGCTGATGGGTACAGAGAAATGGCCAGTATTTGGAAGGAAGAGAAAGGAGAGAATCTTTGAGGGTGGTTTCTAAAAAGCACTAAGATTATGAGTGTTAACAGGGAAGAACTGGAATAGGACTTCAATTGAGAGAGTACATTTGAGATAAAATACACTCTGTCTTTTGATCTAAGACCACAATTCAAACAAAGCAGAACTACCCATCACAGTATTTAATCCAAAAATGTGTTTTAGTAGCTCCTGCAGATGTTGTGGCCATCTTATGTGTTCACCCTAGTAATACTTGTAGGCTTTGCCTAAACACAGATCTATTATATGCCTGTAGTTCCTTAGACTAACCTCTGGACCCTATGCGAACGGATTTTGAGACTATTAGGTATTATTTCTCTAGGTTTTCTAGATATTTGGTAGGTTTGTCAATGCCTCATATAAACTTCTAGGTATCTGGACAGCTAGGATAAATGGTCCCTGTGCAAGAATATATTGCACGGTGAGCCCAGCACTGGATTTATTTCATAAGAGCTGCATTTGTACAGCTTAGGCATAGATACCCTTGTCTTGTGAATCTGGCACAGAAACACGGTGACCCTGCCTTGTAAAATGGTTTGCAAGTTAACACCTTGTTCTTTCTGGTCTTGAAAATTTTAGACTTCCCTTGAAAATCTGACTTTTCTCTAATCACTACAGAAATAAAAACATTCTTGAGTGGCTTTAAAGCCTAGTATATTCAATTCAGCAGCCAAGTGCTTTATTTTAGGAAAAGTTTTATTTCAGAGGGGAAGTTGTCTTCCAAATTTATTTTTTTTTTAAAGTATTATTTAAAATCTTGTGCAGATAGCTTTGACAGTCCAGTCATATATTTATTCAAACCATGAACATCACTCTATTAATTCTTTATCACAAAGCTCAAAGTAAGACCTTCTTGGCCCCCAACAACTGGAAGATTTCTGTTTGGGTATATTCCAGATTTACTGGCCAAGTCTGGGCTAGCACTGCAAATCCTGCTCAGGAAAGTAGCCAGGGAGTCTGCATCAGTTTGCCCCCTCTGTCTGACCAGGACTTGTCAGCTTGGCCATGAATTAGACAGATGGATATATTTAGGCCTCCCTCTCATGTATTCCCATGCTGGTAAGCATCTTCCCACCTTGGTATGTCACAAGATTTTGGGTATCAACATCTTAGCAGGATTCAGAAACTGTAACTAGGTCCAAGTCTTTTTACTGACCTCTTCAGCCATCCTGTTTCACCCTCAGTTTAGGATTTATTTACTCAGGACTACTCCTAGTTAAAAGCATCACTTAAAGATGTTCAGAAGAGTTAAACAGACTGAGGGAAACTTCTGTGTGCTTGGCAGTTCTTTCAAACATTTTAGTCAATATTAATCAAGTGAGACATTCCACATATAAAGGAAATCTTACAGAAAGAGCACTTGTGGTTATTTGTGGAAACGTTGTAGGAAGAACACTTTTGGTTATCCCTCTCGGCGGGCTGGAGGGAGAAATTATATTACCTTCTTTCAGGGATTATTTTTTTCTTTTTTTCATCAGATAAAAGATGATTGAAAAATTAAGTTAATTTTTTTCCACTTTTTAAAAAGTTCTAAACATCAATTTTAAATTAATATTGACTGGGTAGTCAACACACTTTCAGCTTTCCTTCAATACAGTGTCTCCATGCTGAAGTGAGCTATTTCAGATGTCTGAAAAAGTACACTTGTCAGAAATCAATAACTTTGGAATTTGTGCTACTTGTACTTTAAGTTTGGTATATCAGTTTAATTCAGTTTACAGTAGAATAAAAGTGGCTACAGACAATTGTCACAAAGCATATAAATGTGTTGAATAATATTCCTTTCAATTGTATGTAGAAAGAATATAATTTTGATATTTGCAATATTAACTATATTGAAGCTCTGCAAAAAAGTGAAAATTCAAAATATCATATGAAATAACATAGTTTTGTTGGTTACATATAACCTGTGGATAGTGACCACAATCACACTAAAATAATTTTTCAATATGAAAATATTTTAAGAATTTATAAAACATATAATTAATGAAGAAAAAACATGTTTTCAAGACATCTGATGTGGGCAAATGACTAGCAAAGCAGTGCTGTCAATAACATGAGCTTTTAATATTAAGGAGAGCAATACAAAAGAATTCCAAATTGTGTTTTGAGAAGAAAAAAAGGATGCTGAACTTGAGTGTTGTATTTTCCAGTAGACAAAGGCAGGTCTGCTGAAGTTCAGTTTTCATATTGCACTGGTGTCTTCATTACAGAGATGGAATTTATTCAATTTTGTTATATAAATGTATGGTCACTCTAGGACTTTGATCATCTATCTGTGGAGTCTATTTAGTGTTAATGAGATGATTCTAAGCATTTTCAACAAGTAAAATTTGAAGAAGTATCCAAAGTGAGTATTAAATTAAAAAGAACCAATATTCTATCTGAATGTGAGTTACAAGACTTAACCAATTAGACTGAACATTTAGATGCTTTGACGCCTTCCACCAAAATGCATTTTCAACTAAGACTCTGGTAATGCAGTGGAATAGACACCCTGGGATGAGCAGCTTTCTCCTTTCTGCTTCTCCCTGTGTTCTCCAGGTCTCCAAAAACTACTGTGGCCCAGCTAACTATTCTGAAAGCAAATAATTTAAGGTGCCATCACCCACCAGTTCTGTTTGACATTTAGAATCAAGTTTCTCTCTTTCAACACGTCTTCACCAAAACCAATTCTAATGTTATAGTACTTCCTGCAGTTCTACCCAAGACTACAAGAACCAAGTTCTAGCCAAGGCTACAAGACTGTAGCCTCCTTTCTAACTCTCTGAACAGTGTCAAAGCAGCCCCTGCTTCAAAGCATTTACAACATATATAGCCAAGACCAAAACAGAAGGCAATTGTGATCGTCCAGTTCACAAAGACAAAATCTGAATCTCAAAGATCCAAGTTCAAGGATGTATTCTAGGGAAACACACAAGTTTCTGCTCATGAGGATGTCATGATTTAGGTCAGGACAGATTAAATGCATGAATTTCTACATGCTGAATTAAACTATGCAAGGTATTATTCTGTGCATTAATAGTCACTGTCACAGAGGCTGCAAATATCCAAAGTTACAGGAATGTGGTTATCTCTGCTTCCCCTTTTCTTGCTGATAGGAGCAGTGGTTATTAGTAATCTGGAGGAGCAGGTTGTTGTGGGCTTGGTCCAGTTGTGCTCCCCACTAAATTGAAACTCCTTCATGACTTTTTTCTTGCTTCCTTTTTTTGGTGGATGAAAAAAGAAAAAACTCAGCTGTGCTAAGCTGGTATTTCACAATATCCTGACTGCATCTGTCAGGATGTTCTGACTAGCTCTACTTATACAGAATAGAATGTAATCAAATTCAGAAATCATATTAATCACAATTGCTTTGGATTTTTGTAATTCTGGGAACTGTACATGTTTAAACAAGTTTGCATTATTTTGGTATCAGGTATTGGAAAGTTGCTATAGAATCATATAGTTTGTACGAGGCAAACAAATAGACACTGGTCAATCTTGTGTGCTGGTTGCTCTTCCAGGTTATGTTACAGGATTGTTAACCTTTTTTAAGTCAGGACATTGTCCTTTCAAGTGCTCTACAGACACAGTACAGATGAATCTCCATAGTCTGGAGCACATTCTTTCCTTTAGTGAACCAGTTACTCACCAGTGTCCAGGAAAACTAGAGCTAGTGTGATTTAAATGAAGTAAAAGTGAACAAGGGGTAAATGAAAATAGGTGCTTATTTAACCTGCACTTTTTTCCAAGAAACTGCAATTGCTGGTGTCAAATGTTATGCCAAGTGTTAGAAAGGTGTCCCAGAACAACAGAAAAGATGGCTGTATGTTCTCCTTGGCCTGTGTCCTGTGTCCAGGTCATCTAGAGAGAGGAGTGAGAAGCTTACGCAGTAGATGGCAAGGCAGGCATGACAAAGTCAGCAAAGGCTGGAGAGATGGGTGCTGGGGGTTTCAAAAAGACACTGAGGCTCCTCTCTCCAAGTGTCTCCATAGATCCAAAGGCAAGCCTTGGAGGTGATGGCAAAAAAAAAGAAGATACTTTAGGAGACTTTAACTCCAGAAGAATCCTTGTTCAAGTCAGAAAATCACTTGGAGATAAAGACTCATGTTCCATCCATGCAGTAGTGTGGGGGAAAGATTTGTTCTCAAACCTTGTGTTTAGTCAGGCCCACCCAGTTTTCTCTACTAAAAAAGAAAGCTCAGTCTAATCAAGTATTTTCTGCTCCAATAAAATACTCTTTTGAGTTCAGAAGGCTTTGTTGTGCTGCTTAAAGAAAAGAGTAAGTTCACCTTCACGTCCCTCACAGATGAACAAAAGAGCAGAGTCCTTTACATTTGGTTACTTTTACACCCGACTTAAGATACAGTTTATTTAGGAATATTTAGGATGAAGTTACATGTAAATGACTTGAGTCAGGATGAAGTTTAGACAGCATTCAGAAAGTTCGAGTAGTTCATCTTCATAATTTAAAAGCATGCATGGTTGTTTTTCAACTCAATTATGTCTGCTAGTAAAGCTTCAGGATAGGTGCAGGCATTCCATCATAAAAGCTTTTCTCACTGCTGTTACCAACAGGTAACTATATCCACCCAAAGAAAGTGCTGTGGATTTAGCTGTGTGTCATATGATTAAACCAGAAAAAAATCTGTAACAGATAGAGCTGTAGCTGATGTAAAAACACTTGCAGAAAAGAGCAGAGGGAAGAAACTACAAGTAACATCAGTGTGACTCCAGGTTCCCGACAAGTGGCCTGTTGTGTTTACTTGTTCAGTGCCCAGTTGGGTATTCTGCTGTCATCAGAATTTTATAGAAGTAGTAATAGAGAAGCCAAGTAATGGGATTATCCAGTGTTTTAGTAGAACAAACAGGTCTTGATTTTCAACACCGTTACCAGCTGATAATCAATTGGATTACAGGAGAATTATTTCATTATAAGGTTCTTCCTTAAATATACAAAAAATAATGCATGTGTTAATTAAGGAGCTGTTGTTGCTGACTCAAGAAGTATTTAGTCTTTTCAGCCCATATTTATTGAATACTTTTAATGATTAAACATCTAATTTGAAATTGTTCTGTGTATTTATTTTTCCTGAAATGTTTGCAGCCCTTCAGGAAATGGTATAAGCAAACCAACAAACACCCTTCCCCACCCACCTCAAATAATAATTTTAAAAAAATAAAAATTGAGCATCACAAACCAAACAAGAAAAACTCCACAAAAGCACACAATCTGCCCCTCTCAACCCCAACAACCCACCATCAACCCACCCCACAAAACCCCACAAAGCAAACAACAAAAACTCAAGTATCACTTTAGTAAAGGGATTGCTACATGCAGCTGATGGCAGATGTCTGAGAATAGTCAGTTTTGCTTTCTCTGTAGGACAAATTCTTAAGGCATTTACAACACTAGTTTCTTTCACTTCCATTTTTTTCTTGATCTCCTTTCACCTCCAATATAAATATCTCGAGACTTTTTGTCCCCTAAATTTCTCACCTCAGAGGAAGACTGATCAAACAGATTCTAGAAATTAACACTGACAGTGTCGCTAACCTTTTGAGATACTTCCAATAAAATAACAATTTTGGTGATACCATCAGGAGAAAAATTTATTTTACTCGTCAGGGCTAGTCTAGCAAATGTACATAAAATACAGTTTTGAAAATTCGAGATGATAATTTTGCCTTTGGTCACTAAATTCTAAAATGACTTTAACCTCTACACATCTTTTTTTTGACTTCCCTACACAGGGCAGGAGTCAGGGCAGATTTAGTTCTACAAGTTAGAATAAGATATGTACAGTAAGTGAAAGCAAAATGTCTCTCTATGATTTCATATTCTTTGCTCTGTAAAGTCTGTGTATTCTGTGTTGCATGAACAGTGAATGCTGAATACCCATAACTAGCTAGAGCTGTGCATGTTGAAAATCTCATCACTTTTTACACACCCTTCTACAAACAGACACTTTCAATTAAACATTTGGGGGAAATGAATCTGCATGTAAGTGAAGCAATATCCAAATACAAGATACCAGCATTCTCATTCTTTACATGTGTTTTCTCAGATGCTGTTCAAGAATCTGATTTCAGTGTTCTGAGATGCTAATGCTTTCCACAATTATGTTTTTAAAGCTGCCTGGATGTTGTATTCTTACAGCAATAGACAATTAGAGTAAGTAATTTTCTGCAGCTTTAGTTTTTCCACAAAGACTATGAGGCTCCTTAATGTAAGCATATTTTAGGTGGCATAAGGCAGGGCTTCCTGTCCTGTGGTTCAGTATTGCATGGTTTCCACAAAACTGAGTTGCTGGTAATCACAGACATTTTAAAAGACAAAAGGAAGGTTTCAAATTAAGTGAATTGTGACCTTGGTTGAATCACATTAGTTGCTAATGCCCAGGAGATGCTAAAAGTTGATGCTGCTGGCATATTGTTTAGAAGCTGAAGTTTCAAATGATGCTGTTCTAGCATCTGAATCATATTGCTCTAGATCTTCTAGACGCCTGAATTAATACTACTTAATACATGATAGTTCATATTTTTTTCATCTTATACTTTTACCTGTGTCACATCAAGTTTCTTTTCCGGCTGTATTCTCTTTTGCTATGGAATTTAGCACCTTGCTTTGCTGTGGGGTCATAATCACCTCTCCCACGTTAGCATGAATTGCCTCCACGAACAGCTAGAGGGCTGTATTATCCCATTTTTAAAGCGACAAGACATCAATCCAGGGATACAACTGTTATCAATATGCCTTAACAACTTTTTCCATACCAGTTTGGGCAAACATCCCTGTCTCTGCCTGTATATCAGTATTTAAAGTTTGATGGAATCACTTGTATAAGACACAGAACTTCACGAGTGGATGCAGATTTGTATTTTCAAATCTTTAAGGGTAACTACTGTGTTGTGTTTCTTAACTACAAGCTCCCTGAATTGCATTGTACTGGTTTAGTAGTTATATATCTGTTGTCCTGAAATCATAACCAGGTCACATATTGGGTATGAATTCACTGAGGAATTTTGAAGCTTTTTTTCTTTCTTTTTTTATTCCAAGTGGTCTGATAGTACATAAACACAACTTGTGGTGACGACAGGGAAGCGAGAGTTTAGGAAAAACTTTCTGGCCAAGAACAGCTGTGGGCATTCAACTGTGGGAATTCACTACCAGGTTTGATTAAAGTGGGGCAGGGATGATGGGGGGGGTGGGGCACAACAATTACTTTCTCAATACTTTTGCATCAGTTAAGTCACTCAGTGATCTAGTTGCACTTCCACGTGTTTTTTTATTTGATTACTGCATGAATGCTCATTGCTTACTTTGCTTTTGTTTTATGTTTTTCCCTGCTACTTACTGAAAGCTCTAAACCCAAGTAAATGACAGGTTCAGTAAAAACTCAATCTTGCTTTTGTGCTGCAAAAGCCCATTCAAGGCTTCATAAGCCCCTCAAAATTGATTTTTGGAGCACTGTTATTTTTAATCTGTCCTTTACAAAACTTTAATGCCTTGAGCAAATCCTTCTTGCCTTATTCCCACCACCAGGCACTTTGACTTCATGATAAGCAGATAAATGTAAGACAAAAAAAGTCAGTTCAGATTGTTCCCCCTGCCCCTAGTAATTCTCTAACTTGCCTGTTCTCCCTTTCTCATTATTGAATAAAGCCTCCTGTGTAAACACTACTTTTTGTGCTCCCATGGCACACAGACTTTTTCCCATCAGTTACTTGCTCTCCCCCACCTGCTATATCTGACTTATTAGTTCAGCTTCAGCTTTGCTTTACCTATTCATCCCCCAAAGAATTATATTTAAAGTTCATGGCACTGTTCTCATTTTCAAGCAGACTTTCTCTTCACATTATCTACCGGGCCTGCAGATAATACCGTGTAATGTTCTCTGGGCTCTGGCTCCAACTTCAATATTTTATTGGAGGGTTCAGTCTTTAAAAGGTCTATTGCAGAGGTGGCAAAGGGAATCTGTGGGCTATGGCCCAGGCGATGTATTAATTCAACCTTCCTGTCAGCTTACTGCTACGTTGTCATCTGAACTGGAGCCAGCCGTCCAACCTAGTGCAGTGCTCCAACACCGCCGCTTCTGCTCGTGGGACTGGCTGCAAAACAACATCTACTGCACTTGAGTCAGTCCTTTCTGCATGTGACACCCTTCAGAGAGTTTGCTGTCAACTGGTAATTTACATGCAAAGGAGGAGGCAGAAGGAAATCCAGTAAAACTGAATGCAGAAAAAAACATATTCTGGCTTTGCACATCTTGTGTGGCTGAACCACCTGGCCCCGATGATAGGCTCTGTTTGGTGCCATTGTTGTGTGCAGAGCACTTGGGTTTAGCCTCCAAGGTGACTTAAAGCTGCCCATCGTTAGGGGTCCACTTAAATCAACCTGCTCTGAAAGAACAGCCTTCGAAGTACTGTTCTTCACAGAAGTATCAAATAGCCCCTCTATTCTCATTACTTTGCCTTTTCTTTATTAGAAGTTTTTAATGAACAAATATCAGCTAACATAGGTAACTAGAAAGAACCAAGTAACTGAAATTATGTAAAGATTAAAGTAGTAGAAGTTAATGCTGACAGTAAGTAGCTTGAAATAGTTAACACTATCTTCCAAATTATTGATATTGTAATGGCCTTTAAACAGTAATTTAGTGGTGATTATTTTGTCATCTATCTTCTAATGAAATGTTTGTCCCTATCAGCTGTACCTTATATACATATTATAAAAATGTTCCAGAACAATTATTATAAAACTCAATCAACAGAATAGAAAAGCAGCTTAAATATCTTTAAAATGTCTACATTAAGGACTTCTGCATGGCTTATTTATCATTTTTATTATTAATTTGACTGAAGAGCACTATGATTTGAGAGATTGTCAGATACAAATTGTAAGGTGGACCTTGGTTTGACCATTTAAGTCAAGACCATTGACTTTATTTTACCCCAGAGGAGGTAAAAGGCAATTGGAGAAGTCTGTGCAAAGAGCAGAAGAATTATGACTCCAGCCCCAGAGTGGCTTATGGGTTTTTGTCTGGTATCTTTTAAAATTCTTTAAAAACTGAAAATGATTTGTAGCTACGATTTGCAGCAGAGTACACGTAAAGCAATGCTAATACAAGATGACACTTCAGGAAAGCTGCGCACCTTGTGCGTCAAGGTGACACCAGTCCAACCCGCAGGTGACTTCAGCTACCCAAACCCACAGCAATCTTCTATGAAGGGGATTTGTGTTGTCTCAGTGCTGGCAGGACATGGAAATCAGTTTAGTAATTAATGGAAAAGATGGCACCCAGGGATTAATTAAAAAATACTTGAAATAAGCGGACAATTTATAAATAATTCCATCTCTGAAACAAAAGAAAAATTTGGCCATTTCTGATGTGGAAGAAATGTCCTTATGATTTGCAAGAAGCTTTCTCACACCTACAGTCCTGTTAAAGAGTGCACAGAGGTTGGAAATTCTGAGCAACTCCGTGTAGCAAGGACTTTCTTCTTGGATCTTTGGGGTTTTTTTTTCAGACATAGTTGCATTTGAAAACTTTTTTGGATTGAGACTTTTTAACCTTTTTTTCACTTTGGGTGATAGTTTTCTAGAGATGAGTCAAAATACTGGCAGGAGGAGTGCTTAGTGACAATATTCAGAATTTTGGATGCATGCTTTCCAGCTGTCTTGTTATTTCTGAACTGTCAGATTTTTTCGATTTTTAACACTTAAAGCATGATTTCACTTTCACTGTAATAGTAAACACCCTACAAAGGCTGTGTTTTGTAACAGTGAAAGTAGCTATTAATGCAGAGATTTGCAATGTGTTGCTTTTATATGCCAAATAATACAGAGTGTGTGTATGTATGTGTGTGGGTATATATATATATATATGTATTCAGGACATTAATGCATGAATAGTTTTGTAAATAGTGGCCTGGATTTCGGTCTTATTTTCACTTGCCTTGCTCTGCTGTGAATATTGTAGCTAATCCTGACTTAGATTTGTAAATAACAGGAGAACAATGTTACCTGTGTATTAGACACACAGATAACCTCTATACAAAGCTTATCATGCGCCATAGTGGGGTCAAAAGCACCACCGAAGGAGTAATCATCTCTTCGCATCATAAAATGGTTTGGGTTGGAAAGGACCTTAAAGATCACCTAGTTCTAGCCCCCCTGCCATGGGCAGGGACACCTCCCACTACACCAGGTTGCTCAAAGCCCCATCCAACTTGGTCTTGAACACATTCAGTGATGGAGCATCCACAACCTCCCTGGGCAACGTGTTCCAGTGTCTCACCACCCTCATAGTAAAGAATTTCTTCCTTACATCTAATCTAAATCTACCCTCTTCCAGTCTGAACCCATTACCCCTCATCCTATCACTACAAGCTCTTGCAAAAAGTCCCTCCCCAGCTTTCTTGTAGGTCCTGTTCAGACACTGGAAGGCATCTCCCTGGAGCCTTCTCTTCTCCAGGCTGAACAATTCCAACTCTCTCAGCCAATTTGTGTTGTAGTGTTTGGAAGGCCAACTTGTTTCATTAAATACCAACTACTACTTCAACAGCTGAAGCTGTCTTGAATCATCAATGCCATCACCAACTTAGCACCTCCTAATTATCTAGAAATACTCTACAAGCATTGTCCTTGTCTTTGTTTCCCCAGTTATATCCTTGTACATGCATCAGATAATCAATTTTGTGACCATATAATCATCACAACAAGCGACCAAAGTTGTGACTTTATTGGTTGCAATTTGACTTCACTCTTCACTAGTATGGCTTCGTGGAGAAAACCAGTACTCGGGACAGTTTTGATTTTTTTTCTTTTGGTAGAAATACAAATCTATCTGTTAAGAAAAAGTGTCAGGAGAGGAAAACAAAACAATAATAGAAAGCTTTTACTGGGGTTCTGTGAATGTCATATTCTCTGTGTATCCTGGCATATGCTTAAGCTTTTAAATAAGTGTTTCTGAAGTACCTTACAACAGTTGAGCTCCATCTGCCATCCAGTTTTTGCTATAAAAGTGGCCAGCCTGATCATCCTCCATCTCCTGAGGCAAAGCAAAATCCTTTAGGCAAAATTTATTGCGAGGAGACGCAAATTCCTGAAGTCAAATGGGCCAAACAGCTTGTTGACAAATTGCGAGTAAAGTTTATACTGATTTTACTTAAAAAGACAAACAACCAACAGCAACCAACTAACACATTTGGTTGCAGCTAAAACATAAAAACACCTGAATCAAATTTTCCGCCTATGGAAAGAAGGGAATGTGGAAACTGCCGCTAATTTTGGCTAATTGCATTTTGTTGGGTTTCGGGGGAGCGCCGCATAGTAGCAACTGTGGGAAAGCCACTAAATAGTTCTCTGTTTGAACCATCTGTCACGAATACGGGACATATGTTCGCTGTGTTTATTCAGGAGCCAAGTGGAAGCCGATACACTGGGTCCGGGCCCGGCCCAGGGCTGGTCCGCACCGCGGGTCCCGCCTCCGCGGCCGCCGCTTCCTCCGCCCCGAAGAGGGTTGCGGGGCCAAGGCGGGCGGTCGTTCCCCCCTCC
>VYZX01020704.1:8323-25823 GCA_013401335.1 Brachypteracias leptosomus | reverse complement strand
GGCAGTTGGCGGCGGCTTCCCCCGCGCCGAGCGCTCCTGGGGCGCCGTGTTCGGGGTGCTCCCGGCACCGCGACCGCTCTGCGCTGGTCGGCGGAACCGGAGCAGCCGTTTTCCCCCGGGACTCTGTGTTTCTCGCTGAGCATCCTCCCTCTCCCGCTCTCGCCCGTCCCAGTTCCCCGGCCAAACTTTCCCAATCGCTGCCGGCACCGCGGCACCTGCCCCCTCCGCGTTCCCGGCCAGGCGGCGGAACCGAGCGCACCGCGCAAGCTGCGCACCGCCCCCTACCCCAGCGCCAAGGAATAAATAAAGTTGCGAACGGGGAGGTGGAAGAGGCGAGTTGCCCCGGGGAGGGGTGAGGGTAACTCGGGCAGCGCTGGGAGCCAGGCACTGCGAGCGGCTGTGGGGCTGTCAGCGGCTCGCCCCGGCTGTGGGGCCGGGGGCGGGCGCGGGAGCGCCGCGGATTTCGTGTGTCGTGTCCCGTCCCCCACCCCCCCTCGCGTGTGCTCTCGGTCCCTCCCTGGGAACAGGCGCTGCCCACCCAAGGAGGCGACCGGCGCTCCTGCCCCGCTGCCGCTCGCTCACTCGCACACACATAAACCCGTGCGAGCGCTTCTCCTCCCTCTCTGAAGCCGGTGCTTGTGTTTTCAGGTTGCTCGGACCTGAAATCCGAGGAAAAAAAGCTCAGCGTTTGCGTCGCTGCTCCCGCCGCTGCTGGTGGTAGGTAGCGGTGAAGAGGACAGAGGGTTTATTTTGTTTTCTTTTTTCTTTTTTTTTTCTTCCTTGATTTCAATGGATGTGAACTTGGAGTCTTTGGACCTCAGCGGTTTTGGAATATCTACATGCTGATCCTCTTTGTTGTGTCACAACACCAACAGCTCGTTTGGGGAAGCCATCCGAAGACAGCAAGATGTTTCTCGTGATCTTGTACTTCGCTTTGCCCTTAGTGGGTAAGTTGCTGGCACCTGATTTCTGTCTGTATATCGCTTCATAAAGCAAAGGCTGGGCTTTATGGGATCGGATGCCTGACGGTTGTCAGTGTATTTAGGAGAGCAGTGAAGTTTCCTGTAGTTCTTAGGGCTCTGCCTCACATCAGTTAGCCCAGTCTACATGTAAAGCTCTGGGAGATTACAGACTTAGGTACTTGCCTCTGTAGCTTGTTAAATTGGGTTCTTGCAAGTTACAGGGAAACTTTTCATTTTAATAAAATAAGGCTGCTTGGGGAGAGTGGGGGGGCCTGACAAGAGCCAGCTGAAGGATTACATCTTCACCTGAACCTGGCAGCCTGCCTGACTGCAAGTGGTTTGCAGTCCAAACTGGTTTCCTTTCCAGAGATGTTTTGCGTTTCCATCTGCGTATGTCTGAGGGAGCGTGACGGAGGGCATAGTGGAGAGGAGAGAGTTAATGTAATTTGCTTTGTTCTCCTGCAAAAACATACGTGGAGAGAAATGTGGGGGGGAGAGTCATAAATTCTACCTTTGCCTGTGTAGAATAAGCAAAAATGTGTACAGCCTTTAAAAAGTGACTGACGCAAAAAGAGGCTAATACCGGTCAGTGAGGATACTTCTCTCTCTGAGCAGGTTGTTTGTGGATGTAACTGAAATTACGGCAAAGCCCTTGTGGAAAGTGAAGCCGAATCTTTAACCCCTCAGTTAAGCACTTGAATGGAAAGGTTATTTGTTTCACCAAAGTGGATCTAAGGAATGATGAATGCTTGTTTTGTCAGGCACATTAAGCCCTGTGGGTTTTCCTTCCTTTTTGCGTTTCCTCATAAATCAACCATCAGGGCTAAAACATACCGTTTCCTTGGACTCCCACGAAAGTGGATCTAAGACCATGAGAACCCCATGTGCTTTTTCCTGAGGTGCAGCCTGAAGCCCGGAGGTTTGCGAGGTACTGCCCGTGGGGCAAGGCTGCGTGTGCTACGTGAGGAGTTGCCTTGGGCTTCCCAGATGCCTGCTTTGGAGCCCTGGTTAAACCGGCCTCATCCCTCAACGAGAGTTTGTTGGTTTATGTCTCCTCTCTCTAGATGTGCTGCTGTCCGCAGAAGTGAGCGGGCTGCCTGGAGGGGACCGCCTCGACTGCGTGAAAGCCAGCGATCAGTGTCTCAAGGAGCAGAGCTGTAGTACTAAATACAGGACACTGAGGCAGTGTGTAGCCGGCAAAGAGAGCAACTTCAGCCGGGCGACAGGCCTGGAGGCAAAGGACGAATGCAAAAGCGCCATGGAAGCTCTCAAGCAGAAATCTCTGTACAACTGCCGCTGTAAGAGGGGCATGAAGAAGGAGAAAAACTGCCTGCGCATTTACTGGAGCATGTACCAGAGCTTACAGGGTACGTTGCAAACCACAGAAACGTTAGGCTCCCCTAATGCAGTGTGTGATTTTGCAGCCCCTCACATCCGCAGCTAGCTGCTGCCACTGAGGCTAAACCAAGGGTCTGACCCCATCATTCACGTTGTGCTCTTCAGCTGCAAACTGAGGACCTTTCATCTGACTCAAGAACAGCTGCTGCTCCGTCTCCTGTTGTTGGGAAATCCACAACGAGGGTTTCCTCCAGGGGACCCAGCTGACCTTTCTAAACCAGAGTCAAAAGATAAGGGCACTAGCAAGTGCAAGAGCTACAAAAACAATCGTTTGAAGACGTTTTCCTAATAATATTTAAACTCCTTAATTAGGACTCACCTAATAAGATCACAGGATGCTGGAACTTATTTCTTAGCTCTTTGCTGAAAGTTAGATGCAATGCGAAGAGGAGAGTTGTTTTAAGGAAAAGTTTATTTTTTTCTTTCCTGTATTTACTAGCAATGTTATCTGGGCATGCTGAGGCAGAAAAAAAAGAAGTTTGTGCTTCCCAGAGCGTGTAGAAGTGCCAGTTAGAAGAGATATGACAGTGATTGACTTGGGACTTCTGTTCTTGATGTCACTGGCAAATTTCCCATGGCCTACTGAGAACAGTCAGGTCCTTATGTGAGATAGATCATTTTTAGCCCTGTTTTGCTCTTGTCCTGCAGTTGAAGATACAATCTTCTACTTCAGTGCAGTCCCCATTTAACTCTTTTCTGTAGCTGTTTTTGCAAAAACGAAAATCTCCCTTTCTGTTTATTTATTCAGGCATCAATTGGCATGTTTTAATCAGTCAAAATATATTTTTGTTCTAAATTTCATGATAAATTGCACAACTCTCGGACATTTTTGGCATCATAAAAAGTTTCCCTTTCCAACAGTATCTTGCTAGGAGTGTTTTATTCCAGAGAAGCTAGGTGGTAGCTGTTACCTGGGCTGCTCCTCTAAAAAAGAGCTCTGCTGTTAAGGTGAATGAAGAGGAACATGCTTGCTACAGCTTTTCTCCTGCTGGCATGAGATGGGACAGTCCCTGTGATGTCACAGGCTGTCTCTGCAAATTACGACCTTATCCATGGAGGAAAGAGAGGAAAGAATGAGTGACAGGGATAATCAACTGGCTTCTTTCAGGTGTTTTTATAGGTAATGCTTTGAGGAGAGATAGCCACATAAACAGATTAAAGGGGAGTACCTTTTGCTGTTACAGAGTAACTTAATTTCCAAGTAAAAGTAAACAACAAAATCTTATCCTGAATTCTCTTACAAGAAAAAAATACAAATTTTTTTTTTGTCTTTAGGAAATGACTTGCTTGAAGATTCCCCTTATGAGCCAGTTAACAGCAGACTATCAGACATATTCAGGCTAGCACCAATTGTTTCAGGTAAGCAGACTTAAAATTCTGTAACTGGAACATATGTACAATCTGCTGCTTTGTATTGAATTATGGAACTTTCAAGCAATACTCTCTTAAATAAAAACAAATGTTAAGGGCTATCTGGATTTAGGAAGTTCATGGTGTAGTTGCACCAAAGAAAATACCGATTGGTTTTGAAATAATAACTAAAACTAAAAGAGTGCTTGGCGGGATGGCAATTTGTCTTCTTTTTGAGTCATTCTTGACAAGAAATGCTAAATTTTCCTGTAGGTGGCAATCTGATTCCCTGCGTTTCTAATTTACAAATCAGTTCCTTTTTGGGAATGTGGTCAGTGCAAGTTACCTCCCATTGACATTAAAGAAGATCAGAAGATAAATCTTTCAAATGTTTGCATAAGGGAATGCTTTATAGTTTTATACATTTGTTTTAGAAAGAAATTTCAGAATTAAGGCTTATCTTCTTTTCTGGAACTGCTGCCAGTTTAAAGAGCCTATTCACAATTTCCTTCTTTTTCTAGTTTTTCTCTGAACATTTTTTGTTGCTGTGTGACTGTCTTTCAGAACTTGTTTGTAGCAATTTGAATATGTTGCTCAGTAATTTATGCAGGATTTTAAAATTAGCCTAAATGATACTCATTTTGGATCATATTTATTGAAACATGGTTTTGGGGCATTCACAGGGGCTACAGGTTGGAAATAATTCTCTTTTTTGGAGTTCCAGGAAGTCTTATGAGGATGCAGTCAGCACTCAGGACCTGTGTTTGTTTAGTTGCATAAAACAATTGAATACGCACAGTATGATGTGTAAGTCTGACAGTGCTGAAGCTGTAGTTAAATGACATATTGTGGATAAGCATTAGTAGATGGGTCTTTAAAGAAAGAAGAAAAGACCAGAGAGAGTGGCTTGACCAATTTTCAGAAGTGCTTACACTTTTTAGGACCCTAAGTCTCATTAAAGCCAGGAGGACTTAGGTTGTTAAGTATTTAATGGTACAGATTTTCAAAGGCATATAGGCACATAAAATGTAGATAACTGCCCATTGGGATTTTCAGAAATGACTAAGTGATTTAAATAGGCGTTAGATGCCCTGGCAGTTTTAAAAATTCTAAGTGCTTAATGCATCTTTAGGTATCTTAATGCCTTTGAAAATCAGCCCTTTAGTCACTTCTCAAAATGTGACTTCAGATCCAAATCACATACATCTTTGAAAGCATTATCCTAGTTTGGTGAGAAAGTCCATTGGAGAAATAGTAGAGAATGATTAATTTCTGAAGAATCTTTATTTATTTTCTTTTTTATTTCTTAAAAAACCCAACTTAATACAAAACCAAGACAAAATCAATGCAGAGGAGTTCCAGGCTGTTTTCTTAAAGTTTATGGTCAGCCTGTTGAGGGACATGTTGTAACCTACCTCAGCAGTTTTATCATTGCCACAGAAGTACTTCCCTATGTACACTCCATCTTTCTGTTCTTTTTTTTTTTAGATTCCACATTTATTTGCAAAGTAATTACCTTCAAAATATCATATGTTTCTTTTCTACCTGTTCTGTGCAACCATGAAATAAGACATAGCTGCCAACAAGTGACATCCGTCCTACCGCAGTCACTTAAGATGCTGGTGGACTGATTAGGACTCATTCTGTGTTACTAGTGCACCCCAAATTGCTGTTCACTTTGTCAGAAGTTTCAGATTTACAAGGATTGAAGGCCTAGCTTCACAGGGAACAACAAAAAAAATTGTAATACAGTGGAAAACCACCAGTATTTGGAAGTATTGTCATCTGAAAGAAAAAGATTAGCAAAAGCATTTTTCTCATCGTCATGGTTACTACTGCATGTTACAGTCTTTAAAGCAGCCTAGTCTTACAGATTTTTTGCAAGTCTCTGCAAATACCCCAAACAGCAGAACTTGGTAAGATTTTTATATCTTGATTAAACCAAAAAAAAACCCCTGTACAAGCAGAGTTGGCAGGGGTTTCATAACTGGTGTTCTGCTAATGTGGCCATTGTGTTTATAGATGTTGCTGCAGTATTCACTCTCATTAAAGTTACTTGGGTGTAATTAAAAGCAGCTATTAACCCTTTCATCTGACAAAGGCCTTTATGTGGTGCTCTATGACTTGGTATATATCAAGTGTAATGCTTCTGCCATAATCTTTATTTATTTTTGAGACAGTATCAAAAATCACAGCAGCCTTTTATGGTACATAGAAGGGGGAAAGCATTGGCTAAAATGACTGTTTTGTGTGTTACATAAGTCTTTTGTAGTGCATGTAAGTCCAAGAAATGGACAGTTCTTAAAAGCAGTTAAAGTTGATCCAGTTCTATACTGAAAGATGTTAAAAATTGCATCCTCTATGGAGACAGGGTGCCACTTTCTCATTTAAGCATCAATATATTGATTTAAAACAAAAATCAGGAATCCATTGATAAACTGGTTACTAAGTTTGTAGTTTCTCTCCAGTTCCCCTTATGTTAATGGAACAAGTGATGCAGTCGTGTTACTGAAGTGAAGCTTTGCTTTATATTTTTAAGTGGTCTATGCTATACTGGGACTAGAGCTTTAGATAATCTTGAAGGACAAGCTAAGTGTTCAATGTAAAATTTTAAACAATGTCCAACAATACAGAAAAGAAGAATCTAAACCCACCAAATTATTTATCGTAGTACTAGCTGTTAAGCTCAGGGTATCATATATTTAGGTACTAACAAGGATGAATTTTACTTTTGAATCACTATTAAATTTGCAAGGAATGTGTGATTTGTAAAAAAAAAGATAGCTAAAATAGGAATGTGAGTTCAGTATTTGATTTGCTTGTGATGACCTATCCTGAGTATTCAAGGGTCTGATCATCCTTCCTTTCCATCTATACCTTAAGATCATAATTCAGCTCCTTCTATAAAGTTAGTCCTCTGACACCTCACATGGCCAAATCCAGGACTTTGAGTCTTCCCAGTTGAAGGACAGGGCTGTCTCGTTTCTTGTTTTGGGCATGGCTAGGCCTGAATTTTCTTTAGAACTGCTGTGTCTGATGTGCTTCTGCCTCAAGGGTGTGAATTTCTTGCTGGTAGGCAGCTCTTCAAATTACTGAAGACTTGTATGTGTGGTTTAGAGTAACAGATTTGGGTTAGTTGTTATGATATAAAGATTTTGCTTAAACAGACATTTTTGCTTATACCTTAACAGCTTCTGAGGGGTGAAAACATCTTAAGGTCATTGACTTCTGTCACAATTACAGTAAATGCAAAATCTGTTGATTGGATTTCAGAGGCGAGTTTCACGCCAAATTAAGGATAGATGCTTGACATAGTTGCTTGTTAAAGTGATCTACAGCTTTTAATACCTGGGGAACAGTTTGCCTTTTGATTTTGTATTGTATTTGACATTGTGCCTTGCAACTGGAAGATACCTTATTATTTTGATATCAACTGCTAAAGTAATAGTGGTCATCTCTGTGGCATGTTGTAAGAAAATATTCTGCATGAAAGCCATAGCTTTACATACCTGTCGAAATACTTACAAAAGAAACATTTCTGAAATGTCTCATTCTTTTCAATGCAAAATGGAGAGCTCTTAAAGCTGAATAAAATGCCTTAAGCCTATCTGTGAAGTGGTGTAAATAGAATACTCAATGTTAAAAAGAATTTACTATTTAGATCAACGTATTTAGGATGACATAATACTCTTCTCCCATGGATTCACTTTTAAGTTGTCTAGTTAATCACAGGCTTTTTATCTCATTGTTCAGCTTTTTGTATCTTTTCTTCTTTCTTTTACATCTGTTACGTTCAGAAATAATCTTAAAGAACAGGCTACATAAATCGGACTATTTCTTAAAACGTGTAGGTCTTGCTGGTAATCTGTGGAGTATTGGTTGGTTACATGCTACTAGTTATGTCTTGTTTCTTGTTGCTATAATGCAAGACAGGTAGAAATTAATTATTTTGCAGTATTTCTTTTTAGCATACTAAACTGCTTTTGCAAAGGACCTGTTGTGTTGTCAAAAGGAGTGTTTCCTGATTTTGCTGCTCTCATGAGAGGCTTTACTCTTTAAAAACTCTGGGAATCTTCTGTTGCGTAAGGTATCTGGAAGCTTATATTTAGAAGAGGGTACATTTAATATATTTTATAATTTTCTATTTTTAAGTAATATTTTACATTATTTTAGTATATTTGTTAATTAAAAGCAAGAACTGAACAGTAGTCAGCACAGTACATAGGGCTTCTTACTGGAGTGTGCCATTCCACATTAGAACATGAAGTTAGCATGTTTGACTTGCATACTGAATAAGTGCTAAGTACAAATACAAGCAGTTATGGACAGTAAGATGGACTGTTATTGTATTTAAAAAATTGAGACTTTAAAAAGTTGAGCAGTGCTGGAAATCTAGGAAGGGTGTGTGTGCTGGTGGCATTTAAATTAGGCAGTCTCAAGTGAACTCTTTCTGTAGGATTTATGAAGGCAGGTCTAAGTCTCCCTCTAGAATCTCTTGTTCAGAAGGAGAGTGGGTTAATTAGTAGTTTTTCCTTCTTCCTCTTAGTTTTTCGGAGTCTTTTTAGCATCTTGTATCATTGATGTTCACAGATCAGAAAGTTGATGCTGGGAAAGAATGAAGTCCAGTATGCCAAACATTTCCTTCAAGATTTGACAGACTTGTATGAGGCTACTTTCCTCTACCCAGCATAAAACCTATTCTGAGTATTGATGATAGCTATCTGACCCCTCCCCAGTATTTTATCCTTTCCAGGGATGGAGTAGAGACATCACAGAGAATGGACTGCAGGTGTTCCCTTGGGAAAAGTTGCTGTCAGCAAAGGTGGGGGAGAAAGGTTTGGGGTTTTTAAATATGGATTCTCAGGATCTGGAGAAAGAGAATCACAGAATGCATTGGGTTGGAAGGGACCTTTAAGAACTTCCTTGTCTGTGTGCTTATGGTCTTTAGGATTCCTCATACCTTTGTTTTCAGCTTCTTCTGTAAAGAGGGTCTGTAACACTAGAACACACTGTGTCATAGTGAATTAGTTTTGCCCAAATTTTCATAGCCCCCAAATCTTTTAATCAAGAATTGAAAGTTTCCCCATTCATTTTTGCAGTTCTTGAACTAATGTAAGAGCTGTGTTCTGAGTAACAGGTCCTGGACACTAATTATCATATACTTCTTTCTTTTTTCCTACCTGGTAAATTACTTTTTTTTTTTTTTTTGTAGAACCTATGTATTGCGTTTTTAAAATTGTTCATCAAAAAGATGTTAGACTCTGTCCTAGCCAACAGATTCACTGTTTTTTCCTTTTGGGATTTGTGGCATGTAAATTAGTGGCCTCTCCCATGAATTAATACTGTATGACATCCCCAATTCCTACGGCCTGAGGCCTCTAATCCTGGTTCTATTCCTAAATCTGTGTATATTTCAAATGCTACATATTTTTCTAATTTAACACTATGTCATTTTCCGACATTTGTAAGAATATTTGAGATGCCCCGTTTCTACAAAGGCAATTTAATTTACAAAATACTAAAAATTTTGTTCTCTCTTGACTATTTGCATTGATCTTACTAGCTCTTACCTCCCATATTGTTGCAGTTTATTTTAAAAAAATGAGATACTTCATATTAGTTACCTTGCACATTCACCCGATTTCAAAAACAATAAACCAGATCTTATTAAGTTAATAGGAGCCTTGCAATCTGATTCTGTTCCCACTGAAGTAAGCATAATGCATCAAAATCTTTTTATTTGATTATGAGGTATTCTGTTTCCTGTTGTAATTTTTGGGCTTAGTTCTGGTTTTCTGATGTGAGGTTTAGCCTTTTGATTACAGAAAGTAGAAGTAGGCTGTTAATTTAGCCTACACTAGATTGTCACACGCACAACCATATTTTCCTTTGTAAGGTAATACATTAAAATAAGAGCCCTTGGACCAATATGCGATATTGAGTTTACAGTTGCAAATCCAGACTAACGAGGATTGCAAGAAAAAAAAACCAAACAACATGGGCAACTATTTTAGCTGCATTTAACAAAATGAAAAAAGCTTGACAAAAATAAATCTAATGTGAGCATGTGCAATGTTTGTGTTCTTTGGCATTTCTGTCTGCAGATTTTCTTTGCAGAGACAACTAGACTGGCTTCCAGTCAGATAACAAGTCATCAAGAGTGCATAGATACCAATTGCTGATTTCCACTTCTGCATTTTCATAATCAGATTGGACTTCACACAAAGGAAAATCACTTTGGTGACTGTTGGCTTGCAGGAGCTCTTTGAATTTCCTGTTTTCTGCATTTCTTGAAGCTAGATCTGATTATGAGAGGGGAATTAAGTACCTTGCTGAAGTAAACTGATTGACTAGCTTATAAAGGCAGTGCCTACACACTTTAACTTCATCAGATCCACAGACCTTGAAACTCCAAGCAGGAATATGTAAATATCCTCAGTGTAGTCCAGATTTCTTTTCTTGGTGAGATTATTGAAACTTTTTTGCTAATTTTCTCTGAAGATCTGTAAAACAGAAGAAAAGGTCTTTATTCCTCAAGTATATAAAATGCACAGCTTTGAGCAAAAGTAGAGTTTCTGCTTTTCCTGGTAGTCTAGGCAGGCTTTGTCATCCTGTTTCAACACAGGGAAACAAGATGAAATCCATTCCATGGAAGGAGGAAGCATCTGATGATACAACACAGAGCATTTGTACATGAATACTCAGCATCTCTTTGAATGCTGGGAATAATGAGAGAATATTTAGGAGTCTTGAAGGAAGCTTAAGGAGAGCAGTATTCTCCTGAAGCCTCACAGGAAAGTTCTGGGAGATGGCTGGTTGAAATAAGCATGGCCAGGAATTTGCTTACAATGTATAATGTGTACAGTGAACCACGTCTTTTCTTTGTCTAGAGTGGATCTTTGGAGACTGGAATTGCCATCCCTTTAATCTTTGCAGGAAGGCCTCACTTACAGTGTGTTGGGCCAGATATCTAACAAGCAGATATGTATGTGCTTTTGAGGAGCAAATTGTATGATCTTGTTTTGCATCACAGGCCAGCTTTATGGTTTGTGTAAGTGTCACACCAGTTCCTCCTCAGGTTATTGTCTGTGGTATTGGTGGGATTACGAGGAGAGATTGTCACTGAGGGAAGCGGAATTGGCTAACCTGTGGGGAGAGGTACCAGTGTTTCAAGGACGTGGTGAGCAGGAGAAGGAATGGGCTGCCAGGGGGCCTTGGAAACAGAGTTTGCCAGGAAGTGTCCAGTTTTGTCAGGTATCTGCAGACTGCTGTGTTGGAGGGGTAAGCAATGGAACACAACCAGCCTGTTCATAGGGCTGCTGAAGACGTGACATAGGGTGAGAAATAGCCCGTGGTTGATGTGGTGTAGCTTTGGCTTAGCTCTGGTGCAGTGCTGAGCGTACTGTTGGGAACACTGCCATGATAAATGCGGTGTAAGGACTGGTGCAGAAGAAAGGCCTGTGCTGAGCAGGCCTGTTTCTTGGGCAGTCTTCCCTGGGGCAGTCCTGGAGTGCCTTGTCTGTACGCTGTGTCCTCTGGTGAAATGCAGAGACCCATGTCCAAAAGAGCAGTATCCTGCAGTTTTCTGTCTCTTGATGGCACAGCAAGGTGCAGTTCATGGCAGGCAATTTGCACACTATCTCTTTATATTTTAAAATATTTTAAAACTTTTTAATGCTATTTGTATTTGACTCTCGAGGATGACTTTGACAGTCTTGGAAGAGCCAGTGGTATCTGTCAGGAGCTGACAGTATGTTAAAAACTCTAAGAGTAAAATGCTTATTTGTGATGGAAAGAACTAAGAATTTCTGGATTGTAAGGCAGAACTTATTTGTGATAAGTATCCAAGATTTCTTATTTTAAGATGTTCATTCTATTTGTTTTAACCTAAGGAATGTGTTTAGAGCTTTGATTTTAAGAATCATGACCAGTTTTGTTGATTAAAACAAATTCTGTAATTCATTTTTTTTGGTACTATTTTTATATTCTTGTGTTTTCTGTGGATGAAACTAATGCAGCAAGAATGCTGCCAGTGTAGTTAGGGCATTAAGACAATTAAGTTATTTTTGCAATAGTTCTTTAGATACTATGATGCTTTGACAATTTTTGTAAGTGTCGGGCTATTGTCCTGTACAATCTGCACTCAGCCTGAAATTTAACATGAGAGATGCATGACACAAGTGTAATGGCACAGAGATAGTTCTTCCTGCATAGAAATTTGCAGAAATGATGGGTTGTAAAGAGACTTGAAGATATCAAACAATTTGAGTAGGAACCCATAAATAAAGATGAATTTCTGCATTCACTGGTTATACGATTTTATCACTGTCTAATGTCTATAAAATGCATCTTTCCATTAAAGTTTTGTCATGCAGCTGATGAGGTTCAGAAGTGTTAAAAGCTTCCATCTCTTCCTTTTTGAATTCTGCACCCTAAATTCAGTACTAAAGCTCAGTTAAGCAAAACCAGAACTCACCGTTTCCCTATTCCTCCTCCACAGGAGACAGTACCATGATTCTCTCTGCTCCCCAGTCCCACAGCCTCCAGCCCACTGCTGACATTTCATATGTTTAACCCTAATAGTCAGGCTACTGCTAACGACCATCCCTTCCTTGAGCTAACAACCACAACTCATTCCTGACTTGACATACCTCTTCCATATACTACCATCCCTTTGATTGTCAATTTTGTGCTCTCTGAACTGTAACTCCTCCACCAAATCCCCTCCAGCTGTAGGACTTTGGTGGTTTCTTTCTGTGTCACCATCGCATGGAGTGCTCTGCTTCCCACCTCAGATACTCACTTCTCAGAAATCTGACCACAGTTTTTCCCTTTCCTTTTTATGCCAGGCTTATCTTTGCTCTCTGATGTGATGTCTTTGCTTTGTGGTCTGCCTCTGCCTCTCCCTTTCTCCATTCCCCCAACATCTTTCTGTTCTCTCTTGTCTGGTACTTCTGGTGAGGCAACACCTTCTTGTCCTTTGAAAGCTTCCTTTAAACTCTTTTTTCCAGCATTCTCCAAATTGTTCTCTCATCCTCCCTGTAAAGAGTTTGAAAAGTGGTCTAATAAAAGGAATTGTCCTGAGTAATGGAACTAATAAAGCCTGGTTTCCTACCAGAGTCCTCCATCTCCTGGATGCCCCCACCCTCTGCACAGACAGAGCTCCTGTCTTCTCTCCCTGTGCTGTGCTCCCCACATGTACTGCCTTGTCTCTTCACTACTCCTTAATTCTGTCTCGTGTCTGGATGAGGCAGCACATGCTGTGTCTGGCTCCGTGTTAAACACGTGCTGAAGGACTGTGTGGGCAGACTGGTAGGCATCAGCTCCCTCTTGGAATGGCTCAGAGCTGGAGACATGCCTGCCTTGTCCTCAACAGGCAGATCTACTTGGGTCTAAAACCTGCAGTTTCTCATAGAATGTGTAAGAATTTCATATTCATTCCTCTGCCAAATTTGTTCAGGTATGTCCTATGGGTTAAAAAATTGCTGGGAGCTGCGAGGGCAGGGAGAAGATAGAAGAGACTAATATTCAATTTACCTACATTTCCTTTAAAAGTTAGGATGAAAAAAAAAGCAAATATGGTTCCTGTCATATCACTAAGCATCAGACTGTGACATATCTCATCTTATTCTAGTCTCATAAAACATCTAGTGTGTCATGCAAGTGGTATAAATAAACATGCAGTGGACTTGAAACATCCAGACAATTAAGTACAGTTGATAGCTGACAGCTGTATTGGATAATTGAGCATCTCAGAATTCTCAAAATGGGAAATAATTAACACATTTAGATTAGTTGGCATGAAGATTATTTATTCAGATTTAGAAATGAAACAAGAAAGGACGGACCCCTCTATAACCTGTTATCTATGAACACATATATTGCGTTTGACTATTTGGAGGATACCACATTGTGTTTACAAATGACACTGCACTTTTTAGAGACATCTTCTTTTTAAGATGGAATATTTTTAGGATTAAAGATTAAGTTTTGCTGGTGTTTGTTGTGGTAAGGTCATAAATAAAATTAAGAAAGGCAATACTAGCATTTGGTAGTAGTTGCAAAGAATTAATGTCCAACTACCCAGACTTCTCCAGGCTTGCCACTTGCAAATAGAGTGGAATGTATTCTGCACAGTAGTGGCTTTGCATTAATGAACACTTAAGCAGCAGATTAAAATGTCTGTTTAAAAAATAGGTTAGGATTATATAATAACACAAATCTGAAGTACTAATAGCAGTGAAGATAATTTTATTGAGCAGATTAAGTGCAATTAGACCTCAACTCAGAATATTTAAATACGAGATCAAAACCCAGTCCCTGCAGCTTTACTTGTTTTCCTTCACACCTACAGTATCAGCACTTGACAGCAAAGTAAATTATCATTTTTATTGTTGTTCATTTTATATTGCCATGGGAATGTACATCATGTTATCCATTAGGACCCAGACAAACAAGTCTTTTCTCCACATACACAGTCATGAAACAAGACATGATTGAAGACAGTGAGGTGTCTGCGCTATTTGAAATTCTATTAGAAATTGATAAATTTGCTTGTCAGATTTCTTTAAAGGATTGCATAGATAAGAACTGTCTATAGTATTCTCATACAAAAAGTCATGAAAATTACAGCTTTATAATAAACCCATATAGTCCAAGAAATTGCCAGTTCTTTCTCTTATGATCTGTTTGTTTAATTTTAGTCTCCAAAATAGTGAAATGGAGGCACAGAGTTGCAGTGGTTCATAACACTTATGACCTGATGAAGTAAACTGCTTTGATCCTTTGAGAGGTCAAACTGTGTTTTTCTAAGCAAACATTCCCCAAGGCTGCTGATGTGCGACATGTCTCTTCCCCTTGCCAAATGTCCCACCTTTGCAATAGAAAATTAAAGGAGACTTGCAAAGAAATGTTGGTGTGTTAGTCTATTTAATCTTGTCTATAAATTGGTGTGAGAATTGTTGAAGACAGAGTTTGTTATTTTTTAAATTTTTTCACAGTTTAAAAATAAGTAGACAGCTCTCTTTTGGGTTGGGTAGAAAGGGAATGTATTAACTCTAGATGCATTAATATTTAGGGAGAAAGGCATACAATGTTTTGGGTGTTTTTAATTTAGTAAATAGAGAGTTATTTGACTTGGAGCTTCATTTAGGTTTTTAATACATTTCTGCTGTATAGCTATAAATATATTATCCTCATGCCCTTGACCTTTCTCTAAGAGCTGTAGGAAGACTGAAAAGCATAAATGATAATAAATTCAGAATTAGGCTATTTGAAGAAAAGTGGTACCAAATGCCTTAGCTATTTGCAAAATGATATTAAATTGTCAGTCCTACAGCATGTCCAGCCTGGCAGAGCTGAGCAAAGCAACCTCCTACTAGAACAGGACCCTAGTCCTAGAAATGGGAAGGTAGTTCATTTTTCATTCCCTACTCAATCCTTCCCCTCCTTGCAGAAGCTGCCAACAAAGGTGCAAATTATAATGATGGTTTCTGTAACTCAGATGTCTATCCCTTAACGTGCCCTCTCCCCCCTGGCTTGTTCTCTGTAGTTGGCTTTGTGGCTGTATAAATACTTTTGGCCATTAACCTCTTGCACTGTATTTGAACTAGCAAGTAAAAGGTGAAGTTGTCAATATATTAACAACATCATTAATGACATAACCACAGCCATAAACAGTGAATAATTGCCATGATTGAGCTTTATTTGGTTATTTCTTCATTAAAAAGTGTGTTGATATCTGGCCATCTTTGATATTACAGGGATACTTGTGAACACAGATGACTTTAGTGATACCCACTGCAAGCAGCCGCTTTGCAGTGTTCTTAATTATCTACTTAAATTATTCACTTAAGATAGAATGGTTGCACTCGTGAAGCTGTCATTTTTAGGGCTTAGGTACTGCATTGCTGTGCAATAATTACACAGTCTGATACTAGCTTCCATTTATCCTAATTGCAAGTAAGCTTATAAAATCCTTAGATTATTAAAAAGAGAGTTATCTCCTTCCTGTTGCGTTAAGTCAAGGATTTAAATGTTGCAAACTTTCAGTTCTGCTTTAAAGAGAAAATGTCACCATAAAAATCTTTCAGATCTCAACACTTTGCCAAGCTAAGAAAACAAATGTTATTCTATTTTGCCTTTCAGAAATTCTATTTCTAGCATTGAATTGTATATACTGATTTTTATCATTATTTTAAATTAATTCAGTGATATAAATATGTATTTAATCCTACACAGACAGACATAATAAAACTAAAGTTATAGCTAAAAGATAATCAATAAGTGACTCTGCCTAGGCCACTAACAGAAGGCAAAAGAAATTGATTACATAAATGGCAGTGTTTTCTCTAAAGCTGATCTCAGCAGGATCTTCAGGAAAAAGTCACAGATTTCTGTAATGCAGGCGGTGTGCAATATCTGGTGTAGACTGTGAAGAGAAATGTAATTTACAAGTTACAAAATGAATTATTTTGTTGCAAAAAGAATAGAGCCAAGAGTTAGCTCCCCTTGAGCAGTAATATGTGCTAATTGAAAGACTCAGGATTGCATTGTAAGAGTCAATATTCAAGCTTGTAGAATACTTAAAGTGACTAATTTCTGTCTTCAGCCAGGCTGAGAAATATAATACATGATTCTGGACCTGGGCTGTGGTGAGAAGAGCTGCTTCCCACTGCAGCTCTCAGAATGGGAGATGTGTAACAAGTGCTTGTGCCAGATAGCTCCTCTATCTACGGAGCAGGTTGTACTTCTATGGCAAAGAGTGTTGCTGATAGATTAGGGTCACAATTCATAACGTTCCTGAGCGTGAATGCGACGTGTTGAACAAGATCAGAGTCTCAAGGAGCATGTCATGGAGAATTAAGGTTTATTACTTATCCTTCCTTGTGGTTTCCAGAATTTTAGAAGGATTTATAATATTTGAAATATGTTTAAATTCGGAAAACCTTGATATTTCAGAGTAATCCTTTACAAATCATCTTTTCTCAGATTGTAGCAGGGTGCAGTCATCTAATTCTGGGTAATGACTTTTTGTTGTGTGACATGGTACAATAACAGAAGAGTATTTTAATAAATGTATGGAAATTACTGTGCATATTAGGAATGACTTTTTAGACTATAACAGGAAGGCTAGAAAGGTTTTTTTAAAGGTGTTAACTTCACAGGTGTCTATTATTAGCATGCAGTAAATGTATTATTTCAAACTGTTTATTTTTAAAGAGTGGGAAAAGTATTAAAATACATCTCTAAATCACTCTACAGCTCTTTAGAGACAAGGCTTTGGCTAGCTGCCCAAAATATGGTATAGTAGGGTTTTGGGAAGAAGAGAAGGTTTCTTTGAGGTATTTTTACCATTGGAGGACTCCTCCTATCATGTTTCTTCTATACAGTTTGGAGTACCCCAGATTTGCTTTAAATGATTGAGTTCACCTGAAAGGTGGGGGGTGTACTGGTGTTGGAAGAGGTGGAGTCAGCATATTTGTCAAAGAAGATCACATTAATTTTAATTGAAAAATGAAGCATTTATCTATTTCAAATGATAAAACTCAAATGTTAACCCAGGTTGTTCTTTGCATCTAATGCTGGCATGATAAGCTGCACAGTTTGCAGATGTGGCTGAGTTCATTCTTTTGACTGTTTTATCCTTAGTTGTTTTAAGATGTGAGTGAATAGGTTCTGTCAGGACTCAAGCTTTTTTCATATTAAATGTAAAAGCTGAGCTAATGTATATTTGGCAGACACCAGCACTTGGAGGTCAGTAAACTTACGACTTTAGCTTTTTCTCTTTT